>JAKELH010000281.1:0-100557 GCA_021525015.1 Lactarius pseudohatsudake | reverse complement strand
CTTACTGCAACCGGTCGACGAAGACGACACCCAAACAAAATGGGTAACACTATTGAGCAAAACAGACAGATGGGACCGCGTGTTTTCGACATCAAATGCTCCAGACGTGCGGCGCTCACATTTTCCTGGAGGCGGAGATAACGAGGATCACTATAGCGCTTGGATGATGTCCAACATTCCCCTTGACTCCGTCGTGAGCGGCGATCCAGCAGACTGATCACCTTTTTTTTTCTCGTTCAAACCTACTCCCTATTTATCTATCTGTACATCTATCTGTATCTATCTGTACGGGCCCTTCTCATCAAAGTTCGCTTAGTGCACGTGATTTTCATTGATGATTCTGATTCCGTTCTAAGTAGAAAAGCCCTATCTTTGTGAGTCGCTGATTTGCTTCTCGAGGACAATGGGTTTCGTGCGGCACCGGTGAGGGTGGAGGGAATAGATAGGATTTGCCAGTGCGCGGCACGAAACGCCGATGGTGTAAAGACAGTAAGAAGACCCACTTGGCTGTGATACCATTGGAGCAGTGGATTGGGGGGAGGAATGTACAAGCATTGTAGGTAACTAGTGAGTGTCTATGAGGGAAGTGCTGGGGTGGCCTGCTAGCATAGAGAGGATGGGTGAAAGTGTGAAGCGCTCCTCGATCGAAAATGAGGGTTTTGCTGCAAGCCAAACATCAGGAAAAACTCCGATAATAAGCGATAATTTATTGAAATTATCGATATTATCTTGATTATCATATATTATGTTGCCCCCCCATAATTTATCTAATCTCGTGATAATCTCGTGATAATTTGCGATAATGGGCAGATATTTTCGACTAATTTATCGATAATTTATCTTTGGATTATCACAATTATCAAACATCCAATTTTTCAAATTTCGTGGATTATTCAAATTAGATAATGCGTTGATAATGTAAAGATAATGCGCTGATACTGTAGTGATGCAAAGAACGGGCACGCTGCATGCGCAAGTGGACAAAAACAAAATAGTGAGAAAAGAGGTGAATCAGGGGTATTTGGGAATCACGGTTGACTGTTAAGGTTGTGTGTCAGTCACCCTTGCTTGTCAAGGTCATATGGCAGGTCGAAATTCAGACAATTTCGACCACACAGTCAAATAAACATAATTAAGGACAAACAATATTAGGGGTGATGAGAGTGTACTACTACTCCTCAATATGTGGCTGTGGAAAGCACCCCGACGTGACGCGGTGATGACTGACTACTTTTGAGTAATATTTACACCCCCTCGTAGCGACACTTTCAATATTAGGGGTAATGAGAGTGTACTACTACTCCTCGATATGTGGCTGTGGAAAGCAGCACCCCGATGGTGACGCGGTGACGACTGACTACTTTTGAGTAATATTTACACCCCGGTGTTACAGTTCGCGTCGTGGACACTTACGATTCAGCTATGACTCCTTCGTAAGCAGTAATCGGTCATGGACTTAGAGCATCAGTCAGCAGTCGTAGTATCACATGTTGGATACCATGACTCATTCCTAGGACAGGCGTAGTAGGGTTCGAGCTACATACACTATTCGTTGACGGTTTCATGGGGAGCTTTAAAGCAACCCTTCTATTTGTATAAGTAGTACTACGGAAAGACCGAGGATCTCTATCTCGGTCTTCTTCAATTGTCATCCTTCTCGCGTCTCTTCTCGTGACCTGCTGTCACGGTCTCGCTTGTGGACTCTTACTGTGCAGTGATGACTCCCGCCGTAAGTCGTAATTAGTCATGGACTCACGTATCAGTCAGCCGTAGTATCACATGTTTGTCGTGGTGCTATGACTCATTCCTAGTAGTAGTCGTATTAGGGTTCGAGCTACTTACGCTACTAGTCGTCTCGGTTCGGGAGGAGCTTGAAAGCTGCCTCGTACATGTATAAGTAGTACGCATCGAAGACCAAGGATCCTCATCTTGGTCTTCTTCAATTGCCATCACATTCCCACTCCTGCTCCTCGTGTGTATCTCTCTCTTCTACCGCTTGTCTCTACTCGAGCAAGTCGGACGACAACTACGCCTAGTGGACATAGCCCTAGTGCTTCTCACGATCACGTGCACCCAGAGGCCGTGTATCCGTGTCACGTGACTCGAAGGATAAAACCGCTAAGTCGTCAACGCCCTTTCGAAGTCCAAGTCGGACCAACGCCAGTGGCGGCGTTACATTAAGACCAAGATCCTTTCAACCGTGGCGTTCACGACTCGAGACTGTTGGACAAATTTCAGAACCTACTCCTCTGACAGGAGAGGAGACCGCAACGTACCAGTACAATTCCTAGGAGCCGCAAGGTGGAGAGAATACCGGGGAGACACCGGATATTTCGTCGATTTCGCGTCGGGGCCTACCCGATACCGACCAGTTGAGTTTAATTTCGAAAACGTGGAACCCAATCAACAGTAGGTGGGACGCAGTACGACCTGCAGGAAGAAACTTCAACTGCAACATCGACACAAGGGGACTACCCAGCAGAGAACAGTGGGGACGCATCGACGGACATCCAGAAGAGGAAACAAGTACATCGGAAGCACGGACCACGGCACCCTCAGAAACCAGCGAAGAAAATGAGCAGTCGGAAGACGAAGAAGAAGAGGGGGAATTAGCGACCATAGCCCAAACAGCTGAGTCGCTCCATATAACCGAACCAGAAGTTATCCATATACGCTCCCCTGCCATAGTCGCAATGGCTACCATGACACAAACACAAGAAGAAGTACTCATAAACGAGGAAGTGCGACGTATAAGAGAGGAAGCTAATGCAATCCTCCAACCCATACACCCAGGCACGGGACATCGAATGGACGCCGATGAAGCCGCGATATTTCGAGCGGTAGGACCCGACCAACCGGACCCACCTCCCGGACGAGGAAGCCCCCCGCCGGTGCGACCCAGGAGAGGTCCTAGAGACTTCGGAGGAGGGCCACCGAGAGGAGGACCACCCGGAGGAGGACCACCCGGAGGAGGACTACCCGGAGGAGGACCCGCAATCGGAGGAGGACCCGGAGAGGATAAGCTCACAGGCGAGAAACCTACCGTGTTCACAGGAGACAGAGCTGACTACGAAGCCTTCCTCACCCAATGGCACCTGTACTGGGCACTCAACGGAGACACCCCTGTCCTGCGGAACGCATATCGCAGATGCCTCATGTTCCTAGGATATGTCAAAGGACCGATGGTCAGCAATTGGACCCTCGGTTTCCTCACATGGCTCAACACCGAAGTACGGAACGGAAGGGACCGATACGACGAATACCTGTGGGACACCCTGTCCGCCGGATTCGCAGACAGATTCTCCAACGTGCTGGAGCAAGAGCAAGCACAAGCGGCCCTAGCCAAGGGACTCAAAATGGTCGGTGACGATATTGACACGTACGTCACCAACTTCGAACAGCTAGCGCGGAAAGCTGACTATCGCCTGAACGACCGACAAACGATCGATCGATTCACGGCTGGGCTACCGGGGAAGTTATTCACTAAGGTGTACGAGATGGACGACCCCACCACCTTCAACGAATGGAAGGACGCCACGCTAAAGAGACAAAAGCAGTACATCTACCTGCGCGCAAGGTTAAACCTGACCTCGACGTCCCGAACGACACCTACACCTCGCCCCAACGCACCACGAAACTACGGTGCACCCTGGAACCCCCCACGCAATCCACCGCCGCGATACGATCCAAACGCTATGGACACCTCAGCGGATCGCTCTAGAGCTAGACTTGCGGGAGCTGAAGAAGTCGTCAGTCAAAGATCGCAAAACCGACCCCCGTTTCAACCAAGAGGAGGAGGTCAAGGACGAGGAGGCGGGCAAAGACGAGACATGAGGGAAGTTATCTGTTACAACTGTAACAATCCAGGTCACTTCTCACGCAACTGCACGAGGCCCAGGAAACAGAGGCAGCAGTGGCAGCCACCGAACAGCCAAAGCCGAGCAATGGAAACGGACTACTATAGTCAAGAAGGTCCGACCGCACGAGCGGCACACACTCCGACTCCCCAGGATGCAGCGCAGAGTTGGTTACGAGGAGTGAGAGGGGCCACGGACGAAGTTAAAGACTTGATCTTCAAAGACTTATGGGATCAGGAGGGTTTTCAGGACGCCTAAACCCATCGGCCTGGGTGAGGGCAATTAATTGTAATTCTGTAATCATGACTCGCTTCCGCTCGCTTAGAATTCCAGTCTCGATTCGCACGAATTACTCAATGGCCGACATAAAGGGGCTCGTCGACTCGGGAGCCACCGACAACTTCATAAGACCCGCGTTCGCTAAACGCATGGGCTTGGGACTGCAGCCACTCGACCGTCCCAAAAAGATATGGAATATAGATAACACGGAAAACAAAGCTGGGTCTATCACCCACTTTATCGATTTGGACGTAACGACCAAAGGAATCAATAGAGTCATGAGATTCCTCGTCACGGACATAGGAGACGAAGACCTTGTCTTCGGCTACCCCTGGCTTGCCGCCTACGAGCCCACTATCAGCTGGCGGCATGCCACAATACACGAAGACGCATTACCCATAGTCGTCCGATCAATTAACCCCGAGGAACAACAAACGGTGTTAGCCACCGCCCTTACGGAAGAAGAAAAAGAGGACGCAGTACACGAATTAGAGCAAGACTGTCGGATACGTACGACCGCCACCGAACTCGCCATAGCGGCCAACCAATACACCACCGCGGCGGAGATACTGGCACCGTATCAACGCTTTGCCAAAATATTCAATGAGGAAGCGTCACACCGCTTCCCACCTGCGAGGCCCTGGGATCACGCCATCGAGTTCAAACCAGGCACACCGGCCAGCATCGACTGCAAAGTGTACCCCATGACCCAGGAAGAGGACAGCCATCTCAAAGTATGGCTCGAAGAGCAGCTTAAACTGGGATACATTCGACCTTCCAAGTCGCCCTACGCGTCGTCCTTCTTCTTCATCAAAAAGAAAGACGGGAAACTCCGCCCAGTTCAAGACTACCGACGGATTAACGCATGCACGATCCGCAACCAATACCCGCTACCCCTCATGGCCGAACTCATTAACGACCTCGGCAATGGACACATCTACACCAAACTCGACGTGCGATGGGGTTATAACAATATCCGAGTAAAGGACGGAGACGAACCCAAAGCTGCGTTCAAAACGAAATACGGACTCTACGAGCCGCTCGTGATGTATTTCGGACTGACGAACTCCCCAGCGACCTTCCAGGCCATGATGAATGAAATCTGCGCGCCGGTCATCGCCTTACACGAGTTAAAGGGTACCATCATACGAGTTTATATGGACGACATCGGCATCGCCACCCACGAGACCGCGGGAATGCAGGCACACATCGACGCAGTCAGCGACATTCTTCAAGTCGCCCTAGACCACGACCTGTACTTCAAACCGGAGAAATGCCTCTTCCACAGACCACGTATGGATTACCTGGGGGTCATCCTTGAAAAGGGGGTGACTCGCATGGATCCGGTAAAAATTTTGGGCATACGCGACTGGCCCCGCCCCACGAAGGTACGCGACGTACGCTCATTCCTAGGCTTCTGCAATTTTTACCGCCTCTTCATACGCGGCTTCGCGGCACACGCTCGAGCACTGAACAAACTCACACGGAAAGACACGGATTGGACCTGGGGCAAAGACGAAGAAACCGCCTTCCAGAAACTGAAAGACCTTGTAACATTGGAACCAGTCCTGGCGCACCCTACGCTCACTGACCAATTCGAACTCGAAGTGGATGCATCAGGATACGCAGTCGGAGCAGTACTGCTTCAGAAGAAGAAAGACGGAAAGCGACACCCCATCGGTTACTACTCGGCCACGCTCAACGAAGCAGAACGCAACTACAACATCTACGACCTAGAGCTGTTGGCCATCGTGAAAGCCCTGCGACACTGGCGTCCCTACCTTGCAGGATCCCCTCACAAAATCAAAATCTTCTCCGACCACTTGAATCTGACACACTGGAAGTCACCCCAAAAGATCAGTCGCCGTGTAGCGAGAGAAGTACTCGAGCTAATGGAATATGACTTTGAGATTCATCACATCAAAGGCACTAACAACGGAAGGGCAGACACCCTCTCCAGACGCCCTGACTACGACAAAGGCGAGCAGGACAATGAAGGAATCACAGTCCTCCCAGCCAAAGTCTTCGCGCGACAAGCGGTCACTCAAACGGCAGAGGATCACCAACAAGACGAAGCTCAGATACGCCGATGGACGGACCCTCACAAGCTAAAACAAGTTGACGGGGTATGGTATCGACAGGGAGCACGCGTCATCACCGGAGGAACAGAAGTCATCCGCACCATAATCTGGAATCACCACGACCCACCCACGTATGGACACCCGGGGATCAAGCGCACCGCACGCATCATCGAGCGACACTACTGGTGGCCGCAGATGCTAGGTCACGTGACCGAGTATGTCAAAGGATGCGCAGAGTGTCAACGCCACCACAAAGTCAACAATCGACCAACGAAAGCACCCCTAGTACCCATCACGCCAACGCCAGACGCCCAACCCTTCGAAACCATAGCACTGGACTTCATCACCAAACTCCCCATGTCTCAAGGATTCGACTCGATCCTCACCATTACGGATCACGACTGCACAAAAGCGTCGATCTTTATCCCCTGCATAGAAGAGATCACGGCAGAAGGAACCGCAGCCCTGTACGTCACTCACGTGTTCCGACGATTTGGATTACCGGCCAAAATTATCAGTGACCGAGACCCGAGGTTCGCATCCAAGTTCACCCGGGAACTATGTCGGATTCTGGGAATCTATCAGAACATATCCACGGCGTATCACCCACGCACCGACGGACAGTCGGAGCGAACCAATCAATGGTTAGAACAGTATCTCCGGTTCTGGGCAAACGAGCGTCAAGATAACTGGGCGCACTTTCTTCCCATGGCGGAATTCGCGCATAACAGCTGGCCGCATGAGGCAACAAGGAAGTCCCCTTTCGCGCTCATGATGGGATATGACCCGCGCGCTGATTGGATCGATAAGCCAACGCCCATCCCACAGGTGTTCACGAGACTCCAACAGTTCCGCGAAGCACGGAGTAATGCCCAAGCATTGATCCGGAAAGCCCAGGCGCTGTGGATCAAACACCGAGATACGCCGAGGTACCAAGAAGGTGACCAAGTGTGGCTAGAAGGGAGACACCTCCGAACCAATCAACCAACCGCAAAACTAGCGGCAAGACGGCACGGACCCTTCAAGATTATCCAGGTACTATCGCCTGTCAACTACCGACTGGAACTTCCCACGCAGTGGAGTATTCACCCCGTGTTTCACATCGATTTACTCACACCTTATCGCGAGACGCCCATGCATGGAGCAAACTTCCAGCGCCCACCACCGGATCTCATTGATGGCGAAGAAGAATACGAGGTCGAGAGCGTTTTAGATTCGCGGCATTTCGGCCGGACCAAGAAACTCCAGTACCTCGTGAAATGGAAGGGATACCCCGACTCGGAGAACCAGTGGGTCAACAGTGCTGACATATTTGCTGACGACGCGATAGCGGACTTTGAAACGAGAGGAAGGAAAACGGTTAAAGACCTGGCCAACGACGTCTTACCACCCCCATCTCCTCACACTGGATTCCTCACTCCTCACACAACAATGTCTTTTCCCACTGCCTCCACTTCCTCCACTATCACTGCCCTCGGGCTCGGCAACCTCACCAACGAAGAGCTCCGCAACGCCCTGTCCCACGTCCACTGCATCGACGACGTCGACCACCCCGAGGAGCCTTCGACCTACTGGCTCATCGACCCTTCCACTGGACAGCACCTCAACGCCACGCCGTACTCGGAGGCTGAAGTTCGTCGGCTTCGTGCAGCTCTCCAAGACGGTGAGAGCTCTCCACTTCGACCTCTCCCAGTACGAGTCGAGTACCGGATCAAAGGGGAAGAAGACTCAGGCGACGAAGCGATGGGAGGAGTGGATGCGGAAGCGCGACTGGAAGCCCGAGGCGCGTCAGTGGGAGCGATCTCAGTTGCGAGCGGCAGCGATAAGGAGAACGAGGATCCTGTGGCGACGCCGGTGGTTCACCGAGATGCTGAGAGGGCAGTGTACGACCAAGTCGAGGGAGTCTTAAAGGACTACTACCCAGCTGAGCACCCCTACATCATCACCGCCACCGATTCTGACAACCTCCTTGAAACGCCGTACGCATGCGACACCACCGGACGCCCACTGTACCGCGGCAGCCTCACCGTCGACACGAGTGCAGCACCGTACCCGGCCGCCCGCCTGCGCTACCTCGGCGGCAACTCGCGCCACGCACCCCACGGATACAAACACAACCGCGGGGAGGACTTTGTCCACTACCCCATCACCGACGCCGCCGGCAGCACTACGCAGGCGACCTACATACAGGTCGTCATGAACCCCGACCCCCTCGTCCTCGCCCTGATGGACGACAGCGACAAGGTATACTCCAAGCCGCTGTATGCCGAGCCGCAGGTGCGCGAAGCCGGTAAGCCTCACTACCTCACCGAGGACATGTACGCCTTCGTCGGCGGGCATAGTAACCAGCATCGAGTGGATCGCGCCGTCAACGAGCTGAAGGACGTAAGTCTGAAGGCCGAGCTGCACCGCTACCGCGCCTACAAGCGCGAGGCTGAGAGGATGGAGCAGCGGCTCCACGCCTTGTCCCAGGCGCTCGGTGGGGTTCAGGGAGAGGTCAGTCGCAGCAAATTCAGGTTGGAGATGGCGAACGCATGGGATAGGATCACGGAGACGCAGGAAGGATGGATGGGAGGTATCGGACCCACTCGGCGACGCGGTCGTCGCAGCTGAAAAGGGGGTGATGTCATGGTCTCGCTTGTGGACTCTTACTGTGCAGTGATGACTCCCGCCGTAAGTCGTAATTAGTCATGGACTCACGTATCAGTCAGCCGTAGTATCACATGTTTGTCGTGGTGCTATGACTCATTCCTAGTAGTAGTCGTATTAGGGTTCGAGCTACTTACGCTACTAGTCGTCTCGGTTCGGGAGGAGCTTGAAAGCTGCCTCGTACATGTATAAGTAGTACGCATCGAAGACCAAGGATCCTCATCTTGGTCTTCTTCAATTGCCATCACATTCCCACTCCTGCTCCTCGTGTGTATCTCTCTCTTCTACCGCTTGTCTCTACTCGAGCAAGTCGGACGACAACTACGCCTAGTGGACATAGCCCTAGTGCTTCTCACGATCACGTGCACCCAGAGGCCGTGTATCCGTGTCACGTGACTCGAAGGATAAAACCGCTAAGTCGTCAACGCCCTTTCGAAGTCCAAGTCGGACCAACGCCAGTGGCGGCGTTACACCTGCGGTCACCTTGTCTGCCTCCTCATTCGTCTGTCTCTGGTGGAGCAGATCGTCTATCGTTATCATCGCCAAGTGGAACGAGCCCTTGTGCGTATCCTAGTTGCGTGTCGATATCGGCCATATACTCGTGTCACGTGATCATCAACATATATTGCTAAGTCGTGTTCGCCCTTGCGAAGTCCAAGTCGGACTCAACGCCTTTGACAGTGTTACATTAAGACCAAGATCCTTCATTGTGGCGTTCACAACTTGAGACCAGTGGAGAAACTTCCAAACCTATCACCTGGAAAGAAGAGGTGATCGCAATGTACCAATCCTATTCCTAGGCGCGGCTCATTGGAGAGAATATCGAGGAGATGAGGGATACTTTGTTGATTTCGCATCTGGACCAACTCGCTATCGACCCATAGAATTCAACTTCGAGCACTCGTGTTGGGTAGAGGTAACGTGGAACCCTATCGACAACCGCTGGGACGCCATTCAACCAGCAGGAAGAAGTTACAACTGTGATATCGACGCTCGAAATCTACCCGTAGGAACCAATTGGGGACCCATTGACGGAGCTCTGACAGAAGAACCAAGTACCTCGGAACCTCGCACGCCAGCACCCTCGGAGGGAAGTGAAAGCGAACAGACATCTGACCAAGAAAGTGACGAAGAAGAAAACGAAGCGACCAACCAGCTAGTTCAAAGAGCTGAATCCCTTCATATTGATGAACCCGAAGTGATCCACGTTAACCCACCTGAAATGACTACCGCAACTATCACCCAAGAAGAACTAGCAAACGCAGAGGTTCAAAGAATACAAGAAGAGGCCGAAGCTATCCTTCTCCCTATCAACCCAGAAACAGGGCATCGAATGACCGACAACGACGCGGCCCTATACCGAGCAGTGGGGCCTGACCAACCAGACCCACCCAGAGGAGGACCACTGGATCACAATCCCGGAGGAGGACCCCCTAACGATAGATTTCCCCGAGGAGGATTCCCAGGAGGAGGATTCCCCGGAGGAGGAGCACCTGGAGGGGGACCCCCAGGGGGAGGAATACATGGGGGATCAGACAAACTATCAGGCGAGCCCCCCACTACCTTCGATGGAGACCGCGCTAAATACGAATCCTTCCTCACCCAATGGCATATCTATTGGGGGACAAACTACGAGGCTCCGATCATGACTAACATCTATCGGAGATGCCTCCTATTCCTCGGATACATCAAAGGAGTCTACGTCAGCGAATGGACGCTGACTATACTCAAGTGGTTAAATAACAAAGTCCAAAGGGGAATACCCCGACACTCCGACACCCTATGGCATCATGTCACAACGGAATTTGCACGAAGGTTTGCCAATACCCTGGAAGCGGAGCAAGCACAAGCAGAATTACAGAAAGGGGTTAAAATGGCAGGAGACGACATTGACACGTACATTATTAAGTTCGAACGACTCGCGCGGAAAGCTCATTACCACCTCGACGATCAACAAACGATTGACCGCTTTACTGCGAGACTGCCGCAGGGTTTGTTCACCAAAGTATATGAACTTGATGAACCCCGCACCTTCAACGACTGGAAGATGTGCGTACTGCGAAGGCAGAAACAATACATTCACATGAGGGCACGCCTCAACGTCCTCAAAATGGCAAAAGCGTTGCCCCCACCGCCGACCTTTCAAGTACCATGGAGGCCCCAGATCACCCGATGGGCACCCCTGCGTAATCCACCACCCCGATATGATCCAAATGCCATGGACACGTCGGCCGACAGAACCCGCGCTCGAATCACGGAAGTAGGGGACCCAAACCGAGGGCCATGACCTCCATTCCCACCAAGAAACGTGGGGAGAGGGGCGGGACAACCTCGAGACATAAGGACAGTCACTTGCTACAACTGCGGACAACTAGGTCACTACTCACGAAACTGCTCGCAACCCAGGCAACCACGACGAGGACAGCCATCCACGAGCCGAGCGTTGGAAACCAACTATTACGCGCAGGAACCTGAAGTCGAAGCAAGAGTCGCTAGCTCCATGCCTCCACAGCAGCGCCCCAACAACTGGCTTGATGGAATCAAAGGAGAAAGTGACGAAGTCAAGGACATGGTCCTTCAAGAAATATGGGGAAAAGAGGGTTTTCAGGACGCCTGAACCCATCGGCCTGGGTGAGGGCGGTTAATTGTAACTCTGTAATCATGACTCGCTACCGTTCGCTTCGAATTCCAGTATCGATTCGCACAAGTTACTCTATGGCCAACATAAAAGGGCTAGTTGATTTGGGAGCCACCGACAACTTTATACGCCCAGCATTTGCTAAACGAATGGGACTCGGGCTAACACCACTCGACCGACCCCGGAAAATTTGGAACATTGACAATACCGAAAACAAAGCTGGGTCTATTACACATTGCATAGACTTAGACGTGCAAACTAAAGGCATCCGCAAGGTCATGTGGTTCCTAGTCACGGACATAGGCAACGAAGACCTAGTCCTCAGATACCCATGGCTGGCAACCTACGAGCCCACTATCAATTGGGCGCATGCAGTCATCCATGAAGGAATGATGCCCATCATCATCCGATCCATCAACCCCTCTCAGGAAAAGACGGTTATTGGATCATTAACCACCGATAAAGAAAGCATCGTTCGGGAACTAGAAGAGGAATGCCAACTACGGGCGGCCCGCACCACGGCCACCAAACTAGCCATCGAAGCTCAGCAACAAATGGTAGCCGCGGTTCTACCTCCCGAATACCAAGAATTCGCCAAAATATTCAACAAAGAAGCCTCCTACCGATTTCCCCCATCGCGACCATGGGATCATGCCATTGAATTCAAATCCAATACGCCCATGTCAATCGACTGTAAAGTCTACCCTATGACACAAGAGGAAGACGGTAAACTAAAGGAATTCTTGGACGAACAATTGAAGAAGGGCTATATAAGACCCTCGAAGTCCCTGTATGCATCTTCATTTTTCTTCATAAAAAAGAAGGACGGAAAACTACGCCCCGTACAGGACTACCGCCGCATCAATGCTTGTACCGTTCGGAATCAATATCCCCTCCCTCTCATATCCGACCTTATCACTGATTTGAGTGGAGCGCATACATATACCAAACTCGACGTGAGATGGGGATACAACAACGTATGGATAAAAGAAGGCGATGAACCCAAGGCAGTGTTCAAAATGCGGTATGGTCTCTTTGAACCACTCGTCATGTACTTTGGCCTTACGAACTCTCCGGCCACGTTCCAAACTATGATGAATGCCATCCTACGGGATACTATCACCAAACACGAGCTTCGCGGAACAGTCATCCGCGTCTACATGGACAATATTGGTATCGCTACGCGGGACCCCGCGGACCTCAACGCACACATCGACACAGTCCGAGACGTCCTTGCCATCTGTCTTGTACATGACCTCTACTTTAAATTGGAAAAATGCCTATTCCACCAACCACGGATGGATTACCTGGGGGTAATCCTTGAAAAGGGGGTAACACACATGGACCCGGTAAAAATCGTGGGCATAAGCAACTGGCCTCGCCCCACATCCGTACGTGATGTCAGATCCTTCCTAGGTTTCTGCAATTTTTACCGACTCTTTATCCGTGGTTTCGCCACTCACGCGAGGCCTCTTAACAAACTAACAAGGAAAGACGTCGACTGGACCTGGAAGGATGACGAAGAAAAGGCTTTCCAAAAGCTCAAATTGCTTGTAACTGAAGAGCCAGTCCTGGCACACCCCAACCTAGCGGATCAATTTGAGATGGAGGTAGATGCCTCTGGATTCGCAGTAGGCACGGTATTACTTCAAAAGAAAGAAGACGGGAAGCGACACCCGATCAGCTATTACTCGGCCACTCTAAGCGAAGCAGAGCGAAACTACGACATCTACGATCTGGAACTGTTGGCCATCGTCAAAGCGCTGTGTCACTGGCAACCGCTAGTAGCGGGCTCCCCACACAAGATAAAAATATTCTCTGACCATCTGAACCTCCAGTACTGGAAAACACCTCAAAAGATAAGCCGACGAGTGGCTAGGGAAGTACTCGAACTTATGGAATATGACTTCGAGATTCATCACATACCAGGAAAGAGCAATGGACGAGCCGATGCACTATCCCGCAGACTGGACTACGACCAAGGAAGCAACGACAACCAAGACGTAACGGTCCTCCTGGAACACATTTTTGTATGAGCATTAACGGTGACCTCAACAAACGAGCCTCCGCAGACAGAACTTACTCTCCGTTATTGGGTCGACCCCCACCAGCTAAAGCAGATCAATGGCGTCTGGTACAAACAGGGAAGGCGAGTGGTCACGGGAAATCAGGAAGAGAAACGAATGATCATCGGAACGCATCACGACACTCTGGTATACGGACACCCAGGTATTGCACGAACCACACAACTAACGGAACAACGATACTGGTGGCCTGACATGAAGAACAATGTGAGGAAGTATGTACGAGGATGCGCTGAATGTCAACGACACAAAGTCAACAACCGCCCTATCCGAGCTCCACTCACCCCCATTACTCCGAAACCAGATGCCCTCCCATTCAAAACCATTGCCTTGGACTTCATTACAAAGCTTCCGGTGTCTGATGGGCATGACTCAATACTGACAATTATGGACCACGATTGCACAAAAGCCTCAATCTTCATCCCATGTAACGAGGAGATTACCGCTGAAGGAACCGCCGCTCTGTACGTCACTCACGTGTTCACAAGATTTGGATTACCGTCAAAAATTATCAGCGATCGAGACCCCCGATTCGCCTCAAAGTTCACGAGGGAAATATGCTGTATCCTACAAATTCAACAGAACATTTCCACGGCGTATCACCCGCGAACGGACGGACAATCAGAACGAACCAATCAATGGCTAGAACAATATCTTCGGTTCTGGACTAACGAACGCCAAGACAATTGGGCGCATCTTCTCCCTATGGCGGAATTTGCGCATAACAACTGGCCCCACGAGTTCACATGGAAGTCACCATTCCAACTCCTTATGGGCTATAATCCCCGCGCTGATTGGACTGATAACACATCGCCATTACCACAGGTGACTAAACGTGTGGAACAATTCCGAGAAGCAAGAATCGAGGCGCAGCATATGATCAAAAAGGCCCAGGCCTCATGGGTGAAACACAAGAATACGCCGAAGTTCCAAATCGGAGACTATGTGTGGTTAGAGGGACGACATCTACACACTAATCAGCCAACGGCGAAACTAGCAGCGCGAAGGCACGGACCCTTCCAGATCATTCAGGTGATGTCCCCTGTCAACTATCGCCTAGAACTTCCCACGCAGTGGAGTATTCACCCTGTGTTTCACATCGATCTTCTCACGCCTTATCGAGAGACGCCCATGCATGGAAAAAATTTCCAATGACCGCCACCCGATTTGATAGAAGGCGAAGAGGAATACAAAGTTGAGAAGATTCTAGACTCCTGGGTGTTCGGCAGAAAACGAAGGAGGCAATACCTTGTGAAATGGAAGGGTTACCCAGACTCAGAGAATCAGTGGGTCGATAAGGATGACGTGTTTGCTGATGAAGCACTAGCAGAGTTTCAACGGGAACAACTCCGCCTGTCATCAAGCATAAAAACGGGACGTGTAACTCCCTACTCATCATTCACCTCTCTCCTACCTCACACTGGACTCCTCACTCGCACAACAATGTCTTCGCCTTCCATCATCTCCGTCTCCGATGTATCCGACCTCGCTGCCTCCTCTGCCGCCGACGCCATCGCTCGTGTTGCCAGTAACACGGGACCTATCACCCACCAAGAGCTTGTCACGGCCCTCCAGTCTATCCTCCCCACCAGCTACGACGACGGCACCACCAACCCAGCCACATACTGGCTCATGTCCGAGGATGGACAACGTCTCAACACCGTCCCGCTCACCGAGGCCGAAGTGCGTAGGCTTCGTGACGCTCTCCCAGACAGTGAGACTGCTTCACCTCGACCTCTCCCAATACGAATCAACCATCAGGCCAAAGAAGACACCATCGCTGGCAACCCAGAGGTGGGAGGCTTGGAAGTACACCGCACGGACGTGGAAGGAGGAGCAGTTAATGATGGCAGCGACAAGGAGAATGAGGATCCTCGAGCTGCGCGAGCTGTTCCACGCGACACTGAGGAGGCAATCTACGAGCAGCCGGAGCTTGAGCTGCGCGAATGGTACCCAGCTGAGCACACATTCACCATGACCACCGCTGATTCTGACAACCCCCGGGAAACACCCTACTCATGCGACTCAACGGGTCGCCCTATCTACCGTGGAGATGTGCACTTTGAAGAGCCGCCGCTCCACCCCACCATTCGTCTACAGCGCCGCCTTGGCAGCTCACGCGTCACCCCTCAGGGGTACAAGCATAACCGCGGGGACAACTTCATCCATTTCCTCATCACCGACGCCATGGGGATCACGCACCAGGCCACTTACGTACAAGTGGTAATGGCCGCGGACCCCTGCGTCATCGCCCTTGTCAACGACAGCGACAAGGTGTATTCCAAGCCGCTGTACGCGGAGCCCATGGTCCGTGAGCGAGGCAAGCCCCACTACGCTCCGGAGGACATGTTCATGTTTGCCGCAGGCCACTCCAACCGTCATCGGGTGGATAAGGCGGTCAACGAGTTGAGGGACATATCGGTTAAAGCTGAGTTGCTTCGTTACCGATCCTACATGCAAGAAGCTGAGCACCTTGAACAGCGCCTCCATCTCCTGGCGCAGGCGCTTGGTGAGACGAAGGGCGAGGTGGCCCGCAGCAAGTTCCGACTCGAGATGGCGGACATCATGGAAAGGGTTGAGGAGAAGCAAGCAGGATGGATGGGTGGTATGGGACCAACCCCGCGTCGTGGGCGTCACAGCTGAAAAGGGGGCGATGTTACAGTTCGCGTCGTGGACACTTACGAGTCGGCTATGACTCCTTCGTAAGCAGTAATCGGTCATGGACTTAGAGCATCAGTCAGCAGTCGTAGTATCACATGTTGGATACCATGACTCATTCCTAGGACAGGCGTAGTAGGGTTCGAGCTACATACACTATTCGTTGACGGTTTCATGGGGAGCTTTAAAGCAACCCTTCTATTTGTATAAGTAGTACTACGGAAAGACCGAGGATCTCTATCTCGGTCTTCTTCAATTGTCATCCTTCTCGCGTCTCTTCTCGTGACCTGCGGTCACCTTGTCTGCCTCCTCGTTCGTCTGTCTCTGGTGGAGCAGATCGTCTATCGTTATCATCGCCAAGTGGAACGAGCCCTTGTGCGTATCCTAGTTGCGTGTCGATATCGGCCGTATACTCGTGTCACGTGATCATCAACATATATCGCTAAGTCGTGTTCGCCCTTGTGAAGTCCAAGTCGGACTCAACGCCTTTGACAGCGTTACACCTGGCCTCGTAGCGACATTTTCATAGCTACACCCCCGTGAACTAAGGATGTTTACGCTTCCAAACTCCATGTTTGTAAGGACAACACCCACGTAAACGATCGAACACGACTCAAACTGACATTTTCATATGTTACTAAGGATGGTACTAGCGAACTCAGAAAGTAGGGATCACTTTGGCAAACACACATTTTCGTACAATAGCAATAAAAGAACCAACGGCTGTTAGAAATCAAATGGCTACAGGCTTTCTCCTGTTCTTGGTAACCTTCTCTTTCCTTTTTCCCTGGCGTGACGAATACCCCCACAACAAGTATTGCTGTCTCCATGATGACATGTCTGGTCTGCCTTGTGGTCATTATCCCCGCCCTTACAAATTTGAACACTGGCAGCCTGGTGAAGATTTTGATGAGCATCATCGCAGCCAGCATCTGCAACAGTTCTCTGACAGGCCCACACCCGAGAGCCAGTTTGCAGGAGGGTCAGATGTCGTGGCGGGTAACAAACGGCCGAACTCAATTTCGCTCCCCCAGGCATCATCAGTTGACCTCACGTCTACTTCACTCCCACTGCGTGAGGAAACTGAGGTGCCTAGTTCCTCGAATCGCCTGACAGAGCGTCACGAGGATTCCATGGGTCCGATGGTAGCACGAATGCTGGGAAACTCGGTACCCGTGAGGACGTGTCTCAAAGCTCCGATGCTCCTGGTATCTCCAGCCTGTTTTCGAACTTGGCAGGCATGGTGACTTGGCTGAGAATCACTTTGAGGCATGTGCGGGTCAGGATATCGCTCTCCCAGTGCCAGGCGCCATGAGTCTTGGGCACTTTGAGACGTGGGAGGGCAAGGGTACTGAAACGAACGAAATCGCGCTCGGAAATGTTGACGCTCATTCGTTACCTTTCTGGAGAATTTGGCAATTCAATCACCACATGCCATACGACTAAAGATGGTTTGACTGTATTGACGTATCCATGAAATCACGCACCCACCATATATTTCTCTCCTTGCAGATTACAAACATCATGATTCGTCAAAATTTGCATACTGTATCTACAAAACTCATACACATATAACCATACAAACTGTCTTCACCTATATCATCACACAAGCAAGGTCCCCATGGACACAGTCCACACCTAGTTTGTTGAAATTGCAGGGTATGCTCGGTGTCTCAGCCGTCAAAATCACTTCTGCCACCGTCAGCCTCGTTCCCCTCAATCGTCAAGTTTGTGTCAGTGTCGTTGCGGCAAGTTGATAGGGTTTTGTACGCCGTGTTTGGATGGGGTCACGGTGGGGCTTGCGGGTCTGATATGCAAGTGGGTGTCGTGGTGGATCTTGCGTGTTGTGGTGGATCTTGCGTGTTGTGGTGGATCTTGCGTGTCGTGATGGCGTAGCGTCAGTGCAGGTCATGCACAGTGGCGGGGTAATAGTGGTGGACTGGCAAAGGGTGGAGGTGGGGCCAACGTATGGCGAGGCAGGGACTTGCGAGGCTTGAAGCTTGAAGAGTGAGGCGCGGGATGCACTTCTTACTGTGCCGGAGAGATGGGATGCGAGTCAGCAGTGAGAAACGATATGAAACAAAACAAAAAAAATAACTTATCGTGATGTACTGGGCCGATACCCAACTCGTCATCAGCCGCGCGTTCGTGACCATCGTGGTCGTAGGCCTCGTGTGGCCGGTGTTGGTGTCGCCGGCGTCATCGCCATCATTGTTGTTGCCGTCGTCCTTGTCGTCGCTGCCGTCGCTGTCACTAGTGCCCATCACGGGTAACCCGTGGGTCACTCGGGCCTTACCTGTCCCGCACCCGTGTGAAACCCGTACCCGTGCTCACGGGTATGGGTACCAGTCACGACGGGTATGGGTACTCGCGGGTTGTGCGGGTATCAAATCCCGTGCGGGTTGGCACAGCGGGTTCGCGTCGCAAGTTTACATGCCGGTCAGCGTCAAGCTCAACGCGAGCGTTGCGCGTTGCGGGCTCGGGGATTTGGCAATGATAGATACTACTGTACATCTACTCGAATACATTGATTGTCCTATCCGTGTGATCTACAAAGCCCCCTGCGTCGTCATTGCCCCCCGCCGTCTGTCGCGTCGTCGCCGTCGTCGTCGCCGTTTGCTGCCGTCTTCGCTGCCATCGTCGTCGCCGTCTTTGCTGCCGTCTTTGCTGCCGTCGTTGTCGCCGTCGTCGCTGCTGTCGTTGCCGTCGTTGTCACCATCGTCGCCGCCGTTGTCGTTGTCGTCGAGTCTCGGAGTTGCAGCGCCGCCTCGCCATGACTCCTGCCGCAGGTGTCATGGATGCCGCCACCGTTGCGTTTGGGACTTGCGTTGCGATGATGCTGGCGGTCGGTCGTTCGGCTGGGGCTGGCGAAGTTGTCGTTGTGGTTGTCGTCTGCTTGGTCGTCTGCGTAAGTGGCAGGCGGGGTTTGCCGTTGATGCTTGAGCGTAAGTTCCCGATTCATTCCCAGGCCGGATGATGCCGGTTTTTTTCTCTTCGCCTTGCTTAGTAAGTTTATCGATTGTGCAGATGCGCAGCCCCGAGCTGCACGCGCTATCAACGTATCAACCCCCACCGCCGCCCTGCCATCGACAACAGCAAGACGGTGTCGACGACGACGACGACGACAAGGCGGTGACAAGACGAATTGGACAGCCACCAACCGCCACCGCCGCCAACAGGGCCTTGCCATCGACAACGTCAAGACGATGTCAACAACAGCAACAACGCCGCCGACTCCGATGACGCCGACGACAACGACACGACAACGACTCCGATGACGACTCCGATGACGACACCGACAACAACGGCAAGACGACGACAACGGGACACGAAAACAACTGGACATGACGACTCGGACGCGACGGCGAGCCCTGAGACGGGCATTCTGACCAGGAGTAGACTATTAGTAGTAGCTAGTTATAATCATGTACAAGTGTAGTAGTGTATAAGGCCAAAATAAAAGTCGTGGTGTACTCAAAAAAACCCGCCAAACCCGTCTTACGGGTGCGGGTTCTGGACGGGTACCCGACGTCGTACCCGTACCCGTACCCGTCAAACCCGTACCCGGGTACCCGTACGGGTTTACGAACCCGTGACGGGCACTAGCTGTCACTGGTGGGGATTTGCACGCTGCGTTGGCGGTTGTGGGGTATGCCCGTTCCGTGTTTGGGTTGCATCATGACGGGGCTTGCGGGGCCGTAGGTTGGTGTGGTGGCGAGGTCTTGCGTGTCGCAACGACATGGCGTCGGGGCGGACGGGGCTTTCGTGCGGCGGGGTGATGGTGGTGGTGGTGGTGGTGGTGGACTTACATATGACGAGGGATGGAGGTGGTGGACACGAGCTGACGAGTGCGAGGCAGCTGCTGCGGTGATGTGGCTCTCCTCAGTGAAAAACGACATGAAACAAAAACAAAAAAACAAAAAAATTATGGATACCAAGGACATTGAATATCCCCACGCAGTTATTCGAGCGTGAAGTGTACACACACCACCTGCGTGATGTTCGTGTCATCAGTTTCGAAGAAGAATGAAGAAAAACTGACAGAGTCTGCATTACAAGTCAACGAGGCAAACCTTCCCATGCCACATATTGAGCCTCCGCTCGACACCTTTTTTTGTCAAAGTCGTGCGGTCTAAGTCGTGCGTGTTTCAACGGATACATCAGGAAAAACCTCCCGTGCTAGCGAGAGATAATGACACGCTAAATTATTAATAATTTGGATAATGCGAATGGCGTACTAGTAATTGACAATAATCACTAGTAATTGGCACTAATTCACATAATCGCTTATGAGATAATATAATGGGAAGATAATCATGATAATGGGAAGTGAAAGACGACAAAAATCAAATCTGAGGTACGTCAGCCACTGGCCCTAGTGATTTGCTACCTGGCTTGAGAGGGACGGGGCTTGCTTGCACGTTACTGTAGCTAAACACACACTAAGTACATAAACTACGAATGAGCTTGAGGTAAGAAGGAAATGATTGCATCGCTATTGCCATCCCTACCGTCCCCGCTGCCCACTGCCATCCCGCCACCGCCGTCCGCTGCTGCTGTCGTCGTGGTCGGGGTTCAAGTCGGGGTTTCTTTGTGATGTTCGTGGTCAGTCGCCAACCCCGGCTGCTGCTGCTGCTGCAGATCTCGTTGTTGCGGTCGCTTCATCGGGGCCGTCGCCGCCTCCACTGCTACCATCGTTGTCGCTGCGGTCGTTGTTGCAGAGCTCCGCCCTCCGCTGTAGCCGTCATGCCCGTGATGGTCGTGGGTATCGTACCCGCACAGCCGCTGCCACCATTCAAGTTGTTGGGGTCGGGGTCGGGGTCGTCGCTGCCTAGCTGCCGTTGTCGGGGTTGCCTCGTCGTAGTCCTGGTCATCGCGGTCAGGATCGTTGCCGCCTAGCTGCCGTTCCCGTGTCAACCTGCCACCACCCGTCGTCATGATTGTGGCAGCTTGGGGTCCACGTGCGATGGTGATGAAAGTGTTGTGCCAGAGTGTTGGTGAAAGCTTGGGTGAAAGGAGCAGTGGGTGGGGTGAACGGGTTCAAAAGACTTACAGCCAATCTTGAAGACGTGACGTCACTGGTGGCGCCGGCATCAGAGGCCAGTAGATGAGTAGTAAATGTCGGTCGTAGGGTGCAGTGGGCCAGTGGCAGTGGGAAGGCCTGGAATTGATGTCAGTATCCGTTGAAACACGCACGACTTAGACCGCACGACTTAGACAAAAAAAGGTGTTGAGCGGAGGCTCAATATGTGGCGTGGGAAGGTTTGCCTTGTTGACTTGTAACGCAGACTCTGTCGGTTTTTCTTCATTCTTCTCTTCGAAACTGATGACACGAACATCACGCAGGTGGTGTGTGTACACTTCACGCTCGAATAACTGCGTGGGGATATTCAATGTCCTTGGTATCCATTATTTTATTTTATTTTTGTTTCACGTCGTTTTTCACTGAGGAGAGCCACGTCACCGCAGCGGCTGCCTCGCACTCGTCAGCTCGTGTCCACCACCTCCATCCCTCGTCATATGTAAGTCCACCACCACCACCATCACCCCGCCGCACAAAAGCCCCGTCCGCCCTGACGCCATGTCGTTGCGACACGCAAGACCTCGCCACCACACCAACCTACGGCCCCGCAAGCCCCGTCATGATGCAACCCAAACACGGAACGGGCGTAATACCCCACAACCGCCAACGCGGCGTGCAAATCCCCACCAGTGACGGCGACGGCAGCAACGACGAGGACGACGGCGACAACGATGATGGCGACGACGCTGGCGACACCAACACCGGCCACACGAGGCCTATGACCACGATGGTCACGAACGCGCGGCTGACGACGAGTTGGGTATCGACCCAGTACATCACGATAAGTTATTTTTTTTGTTTTGTTTCATATCGTTTCTCACTGCTGACTCGCATCCCATCTCTCTTTTTTTTTTTTTTTTTTTTTTTGGATCCATTTTATTCTGGGATGCGCAACATAGTTACAGACCAGTCGTAGCGAGAACCACCACATTTAAGAAACACGATAGACCTTGGTGTAGTAAGGTGCCCCCACGTCGTACAGTAGCATAACGAGTCATGGAGAAGGTTGGTCGAGAAAGGTCGCTTTGGACCTGTGATACATAGTCCGGAGACAAGGGTAGCAGTCGCGGCAGTGTTTCAGCCGCAGATTAGACACATCGCAGAAGAGAGACAGGAGAGGTAACTACCTCCGGTGTGCAACTTACCTAGTCAGGTTCGGGGGGCACGGGTGGGGGCGGGCCGGATTCCGGCTTTGAGAGCGCTTGGGTGAGGCCAAGGAATTTAAGTAGCCTTCCTATCCCTTCGGGTTCGGAGAGTAGGAGGTGGAATGGGTAGATGGGGTTAATCGGGGAGAGGGCCGCCGAGAGGATTGCCGTGGAGAGGCGTGGTTGGGTGAAGCGGGGGCAGTGGCGTATGATGTGATCTGCGTCCCTGAGTGGTTGGCCGCACGGGCAGGCTATGTTTTCCGGTGGGTCATTCTTCCGGAACCGTTGTACGTATGTCCCGGTGAATGCGTGGTCGGTGGCGACTTGCATGAGGGTGGATGTGGTGCGCCGTGAGTGTTTGGGTCGTCGCGCGCCCGCGACGATTTCTGTGGCTGTAGCTTGCCTCCAGAGCGGGTGGAGTTCCTCGGGGTCGGGTGGGTGGATGTCTGAGTATGTCTGCGTGTACGGCAGATGACCGCCCAGGAATTGTTGGTTGAACACGGGGATCAGGCGCGCTTCATGCCAGCGCGCACCCCACTTGTGGAAGGCTAGCGTTCTTGCCCTTGCCTTTTGGAATGCTGCAGATTGTACACGGTCCAGCCCATCAGGGGGTTCCCGCGTGCAGGCCTCGGCCGCCATGTCCCGTGCCATTCCTTGCCCAGCTAGTTCGAAGTCCACCGGAGACCAGACCAAGAACAAACGAGAGTCAGTATGACGAGACGCGAGTATGGTAAGGGATTGGTGGAACATTAGCGCGTGGCTCTGCGCCGTCTGAGAGTTGGTGTCCCGGATGGCCTGCAGCGCTGAGGCACTGCCGGCGAACACATATATGAACTCTGGAGGGGGCACCTCCTCTGTATAGTACATGGCCAGGGCTTCTACAGTTTTGGCGAGTCCGAAGACGTCCGCGTCGAACTGCAGTACCCCCGTGCCCAACACCCAGCTCTCGTGCGTCAGAGCCGCCCCCCCTACTGAGAAAGAGGCTGCCGCTGCGCCCACCTCTTGTCCATCCGGTCTCCCTTGGGCGGTGACCTTCCCTTGGACGTGGATTAGCAAAGCATTGGGGTGGCATTCCCTGGTGAGGGTCTGTATCCACTCCCGCCGCTCCCTAGGGTTTGTGGCCCCTTTGTGTCTAACCATCCCCTCCCAGTTGGGTACCTCCCAGGGGGCGACGGCGACGGCATCAACGCGCGGCCCGTCTGAGGGGACGCGCTCCGCCAGTATCTCAAGTGCCGTGGGCGCACGAGTGCGGGTTCCAGGCCGCCCGTGGGTTTGTGGGACAACCGTAGGGAAGTCCCCCTGGCGCGGGTTATACCATGCTGGGCCGAGGCGCCTGAGCAGCTGGGAACTCCGCGGTAGCCTATAGAGACGGAGGGCAGAGGTGTGCGTTAGTTTCTCAACGAAGATGCTCATAGGGAGCATTCTGGTGAAGACAAGAAGGGGCTCCCGCGGCGCAGTGCGGAAGGAGCCCGTTACCACTTTGACCATTTCGTTTTGGACGACCTGTAGTTTCTTGAGGAGCCCGACCACCCCTTTGGATTTATACCATAGTTGGCAACCATAGGTTAGGACGGGGAGGCAAACGGCGTTCATCACGAGCCGCCAGTTTGCCATGGATAGACCCCGTATGGTGTTCCCGAGGATCATCAGCGCCCTGATCGACGCGCGTGCCCGATTGCACATGATGTCCACATGGGGGTGCCATTTGAGTCGCCGATGGAAGAAGAACCCCAGGTAACGGAGGACTTCCACCGGTTTGGCCTGGTACTCCCCGTCTCCGTGAGGAAGCGTGAGGTGGGGAGGAGGGGGGATAGGATTCCGCTCCCTCGGCCTCTGGAAGAACATTAGCTCGGTTTTGTCTGGCTCGATGGCGAGTCCCGACAGCCGGAGCCATTGTTCGCACACCGCGTACCTGGCGCGCAGGAGGGTTGTCACGTCCTCCCACGTTTCTGCGCAGGCAAACAGCACGCCGTCATCTACGTACATCCCCAGAGAAGAGTTGTTCCAGTGACGCATCTTCTCTAGGAGGGGCGACGTATAGGTGATGGAGAGAACAGGCGATAGGGGCGACCCTTGCGGGACCCCAACGGGCTGGCCCTGTTCCTCCGCGAGTATCCCGTTGAACCGGAGTTTGACTCGACGGTCCTTAAGGAACTCGCTCATCCATCCTGTCACTTCCCGTGCGAACCCCATGTTTCCCAGGAGTGCGCACAGGCGACGGTGATTAACGTGGTCAAAGAAGCCACGGACGTCAAACAGGATGATGCCACACTTCAGTCCGGCGCCGTGGGCAGCCTGGACGTCGTGGAGAAGTGTGAGGCCCGCGTCGAGACAAGAGGAGTGCATCCTACCACCAAACTGGTTGGTGGTGATCAACTCTTCCTTGACCAGTGCGTGCTGGATGCGCTTCGCGATCACCTTCTCAAGTAGCTTTGACATGCACTCGAGGAGGGAGATGGGGCGGTGCGCTTTGGCCTGCGTGTAGTCGGGTCTGTCCGGTTTGGGGATGACCACGACTACCGCACTCTTCCAGCGGGCCGGGTGGTAGCCTAATTGGATGCATGATTCAAAGAGAAGCGTTAGTGTGGGCCCGATGCCCTCCCACTGGTCGACCTCCTCTGGATCGCCCCATGCGCGTTTGATCAGAAGCCACCCGATCCCTGTGTCTCCGGGGGCAGATTTGTTAGATGCTCCCTTAAGGAGCGCCGTGGTCTCAGCCAGGGTGATGGGTTCGTGGGTGCGGGTGGGGCGGCGCGGGGGGTCTCCAGGGAGGTCGAGAGGTATGTCTTCCCGTTCCTTCGCAAAGAACCGCTCACCTAGGATTGCCGCCATCTGATTATGGTCGAATTGAAGCTCTCCGTCTCCGTTTTTGAGAGCCGGTATCCTGGTGACGCTCCTGCCATGCCTCCAGGCAGCGACATCCCAGACGTTCGAGGTGGTGATGAACTTATCCGCCCATTCGCGTTTGGCCCGTTTGACGGTCCGTCGCAAAATCTTGTGGGCGGTGCCTGCAGCATCCGCGGTCACTGCCGCCCGGAGGGCGCTAGCCGCGTTCGTGCATTCGTCGTTCCACCACCTGGCTGCACGGGCTTTGTCTCGCCCTTTGCGTTCCATCGTGGCTTCGCAGGCGTGGTTGAAGGCGGTGTAGAGGCGATCCAGTACGGTGTCCACTTCCGCGCGTGAGCGCAGCAGGCCACGTACGATCGGCGACTCATCTTCCATCACGTTCCACCATTCCTTCCACTCCTCCGGTGTGATGTCCGTGTTGAATTTGTTGGTTTGATCCGTGGCTGGTCCTCGGAAGTGTGCGCGTGTGCATGCGAGTGTGCGCATGAGCGCATGGTCCGAGCCGATCGAGCCCGTCCAGTCGATGAACGCGCCTTGGAAGGTGCCTTGAGCTTTGGCAGCGAAGTTCCGCCATGTGAGGTCTAGCACACTGTCACGTTGGTTCTGCGCCCGCGTGCCTCGGCGGGTAGGGGCGCCCGGTATGTTGAGCAGTTCCAGTGTTTGAGAGGCGGCCCATTCCTCGAAGGTGTCGACCTGAGGGGTGGGTTGCCAGCCGAAGGGTGACCAGGTGCGGCTGTGCATGTTGAAGTCCCCGAGGAGTAACGTGGGGACGTGGTCCCAGAGGCAGAGCCGCCTCAGCGTTGCCAGCGCTGAGGGGTCTTCCACGTCGTTGTAAAAGGTTACGATTCTCCATTTCTCGTTGCCGGCTTTGACGTCGGCGATAAGAAGGGACGGGTGTTGGGCTATATCGTTGCGGGCGACTACCTCGAGCTTATGAGGTCGAGTTGGGTGGTCGCGGTCATGTTTGCGGGCGTAAATCATGACCTTCGCCCGCTGGTCGCTTGTGAAGTATGGGTAGTGTGCGTTCCATTTGGAGTTGTTGGCTCCTCCTAGTGCATCTGCTCCCCAGTGAGCCGTGTCGTGTCGTTTGGTGCCAATTCGGTCAAACCATGGTTCAGTGACGCAAAGAATGTCGTCGGTGGTGTTGGTTTCAAGAAGGACGTGCATCGCGGTGTTGCGGCGTCCCATGTTCACTCCTGAGATGGTGTAATTACGCATAAGGAACGACTGGCCGGTTCTTGGACGGGATGGCCGTCGGGTTGGTGGGTTCGGCCAGTTCGGCGCCGAGGTGGTCGTGGCCTCCGAAGGCACGGGAGTTCAGGGCAGCGTTCTCGTATTCGGCCTCGTTCCAGAAGACCGGGGCGGTCAGCGCCGTTTCATCATCTTCCATAATGCGGAGCAAGAGCGCCTCCTCCTGTCGTCGGAGGGCGTGGAAGCGAGGTGAGAGGTCAGCAAACGGGCACGCAAAGGGGTGGCCAGCTATCATGACTAGGATCTTGTCCACCTTGACCTCGTCTGCCATGTAGCGATGACGCTTCGTGGCCGTGACGACGATTTCAGAGGGGATTTTCATCTGAGCGGGTGGCGATGGGTACATTTCCGCCAGTCGTTCCATTGCGGTTTGCTGGCGCATAATGCCGTGGTCGTCTACCCCCGTTCCGCATACGGTAGAGGGGCGGGCGGCGAGCGAGGCCATAGCGGCACCAAGTTGCTGGAGTTTGGTGTCGTCTTTCGTCTTGGGGACGTCCAGGGCGAGGGCGCCGTGGAGGGACGATGGGGAGGCCGGACGGTTGCGCGCGGCAGCACGCTCCGTCGAGGATTCCCCGGGTTTAGCAGTGTCTGTGTCTGGGCGGACGATGCGAGCACGGGGGCGGGCTTTGGGGGCCTGTTTTGCAGCTTCCGCGGGGGTGGGGTCCGCCGGGGGAGAGTCCCGGGCGAGGTCGGTAGGATCGTGGGGGGGGGAGCACGGGCGTGGGTCGTCATCCACACGCGCCGGCGGGGACGGCGTAATCATTTCCGTCGGCCTTTTCAAGATGGCCCGCGGCGTGGTTGCGGGAGGGCCGGTTGGTTCGGTGGGCTCGATGCGTGGGACTTGCCTTGGTGGTGGGAAGTCGCCCCGTGAGGTGCAGCCTCGCCAGGCCCGGGCGTTGTGTCCGAGTTTGCCGCATAGTAGGCATTTGAATTTGCAATCGCATTTACCAGCGACTGAGTGAGAGCCTTTGCAGTGGAACGTGTGGTCGTCCATGTGGTGGTCCGAACCGCAGCGCAGACAGCGGTTCTTCCCAGTCCACTTGCAAGTTGGGTCGTTTGAGTTGTGCCCCATTTCGAAGCAGCGTCCGCATTGTTTGGGTCTGGGGGAGTCGCCCGCGAAGACGAACTTGACCCCGTAGCTGAACATGGAGACGCCTCCTGATATGGCAGCCTGGGTGATGGATTTGTCCTCGTCGATGTATGCGAAGACGACTGTGGAGTTATTCGCCGAGATGGTGAAGGGGTCCTGCGCCCAGTGGGGCGCCTGGACGATCGGGACCTTGGCGAAGACGGGGTTGAGTCGGAGTTCAGCCAACAGGGTGTCCTCCTCGTGGATGTAGTCATCCTTGTCAGAGGTGGGCACGTCCCGTAGCTGGGCCCAGCACCAGCCGGAGGCCGGTACGAGGGTCGCTCCTGGGAAGGGGTGGAGCAGATGGGTGGAGAAGGGGAGGATGGTTGACATGGGCACTCGTCCCGCTATGTGGTAGACGAAGTTGCCTGTCTTGGCGACTTCGCGCGACCAACGTCCGCCGAGTAGTTTCAGGGGGTTGGAGGTTTTTCGCTCGATTTCCGTGCGGACCGCGCTCACGATGTAGCCCGGGTTGGTGGTCCTGAGCTTACGTTCTTCGTCCTCGTCAGCGAGGCCACCATTCCTGATGACGACGAGGCGGGTGATGGTGCGGTCGGGGGGAGACGGGGATATAGGATTGCGTTTTAGGGTGCCAGAGGCGTTGCGTCCTTGGGCCCCAGCGTTGGCTTTCGCTGAGACCTTGGAGGCGGCGTTCTGCTGGGCCCCTTTCGCGGTAACAATGTTATAGGAAGGTCGGGGTCTGCCGACCGTGACGAATCCATCGTTCGGGTCAGCCGTACGTGCACCCGCAGTGCCACCCTTGGCAGGGGGGGCATTTTGGGGAGAGGGGGCCGCCGTCGGGGGAACTGTCTCCGCTGCCGTACTTGCACCCTTACCCTTCGCTCTGTGGCGTCGGGAGGGGGGAGAGGGGGCAGGGTCCGTGGGTTCCGCGTAGGCCGTACTTGCACCGCTAGGCTGGGCCACGGGGGCCGGCGCCTTGGCGGGAGAGGGGGCGTCCGCTGTCGTACCGACTGCCGTACTTACACCTGCCACATGGACCGGGGGGGTCTGTTGCGGCGAGGGAGAGGGGGCAGTGTCGACTTGGGGCGATGGGGGCTCCATAGAGATATCCGCATCCATCGCCACGGGTTCATTTAGAGGAGAAGGGTGCCGTGCCGCGGAGGCTGGGCGTTGGGGGAGTGGAATGGGCACGCGCGGTGTGCGGGTGCGCCTGTCCAGTTCCTCCACCTTCGAGTTGAGGGCCGCCATTCCTGATTGGATCGGCGCGAGCAGCTCTCGGACGGCAATGATGAGCGCGTCCTGGGAGGCGGGCGGTTCGACCACCGGAACAGGGATGTCATCTTCCATCAGATTGCCCGGGGCGTGCATTGACGAGTGCACACTCCTGGGGTCTGAGGGGGGGCTCTCAGAGCTGTGGGGGGGAGGGGTTTGAGTAGTGTGTGGGGCCTCGCTATTGCTGGACCCCTGCGCTTGAGACAGTGTTGGGAACTCACTGAAGGTGTCGGATGATTGTTGTTTGAACGGGTCGATGAGTCCCACTGCCACGCCCAGTTGGTGCATGGCGTTGGGCTTTCCGTTCTCGTAGTCGGCCGTGTCGAGGACGGCGCGGGCGATGGTGGCTTCCGTAGCGTTGGCAACTAGGGCTACCGTGCGTTTGGAGTCCACCAACGTCTGGCGTTCTTTCTTGATGTCCTTGGCCCGGGTCTTGGAGGCTTTGGACTTGACGACGCTGCGTTGGATGGCTGCGTCTACCCTGTGATCTTCGTCCGCCGCCTTGGTGAGGTTGCGTTCTAGGTTAGCTTTGTATGCGACGACGCGCTCGGCCACGTCGGCCCGAGCCTCGTCGCGGACATCCGGCCAGATGCGGTTGAGCTCCTCCTGGAGGTAGCGCTCCCTCGTGTAACTCTGGGCCGTCTGTTCGACTTGGGGCCAGCGAGCTTCCAGCTCCTGGGCCACCCATGCCTGATAGTTGGCAGCGACATATTCCTTGGCGAACTGACGTTTCTCCTCGATCAGTTTCTGGGCATCGCCGCCGCACATCTGGAGGACATAGTCCAGCGAGATCTGGTTCATAGCCTCGGCCTTAGCCTTGGCCAGTTCCGTGTCCTTCCAGGTGCGCCACTCCTTTTCCGCCTCCTTGGACGCTGCTCTCTGCCAGTCGTCCCTCCATTCGTGTTCAAAGGTTATGCGTTCCTGCTCCACGAGCCCGTTAAGGTCCGCTTCCCAGCCGGCGCGCAATCTCGAGACTTTCTCTGCCACTCGTACTGCGAGGGTCGCTTGCTCCTTTAGAGCTGCGCCCTCCTCTTCGAACGTCGCTATCAGGGAGCGTATCGCCTCTTCCGCCGTGGTCTGTTGGAGGGAGGCCTTGAGCCTCGCCATCCAGCCCTCGGCGAAGTCGGACGTCCGCACCCGTTCTCGCAGGACGTCCCTCTCCTGGTCATAGATAGCCTGCCAAAGTTCAGGTCGGGCTAGTCGAGACACCCCTTGCGCAGACAGCTCCGAGAGCAGCTGGCAGGTCATTGCCTGGAGGAGCTCGACTTGCGAGTCCGGCATGGCGATGCCCGGGGGGAGTTGGATGATATCAGAGCAGGGTTCTACTGGGTAGCCCCCTTGTTTAAAGAATTGGTCGCTGACAAGCACACCCCTGATGAGGGAGGCGAGGGTGGCCGCAGCGCCGCGGAACCATGTATCTGAGGTGACCACCCTGTTGGCAGGGAGGCGCGGGTCGCCTATGCCCGATCCAAGGGTGGCTGCCGTGAGTTGGAACGCTGCAGAGAGGGCCCCTTCAGGACCGTCATGAGCGCCCCCGGTCATCGGCGGGAGAGTGTCCGCCTGCAGGTAATAGCCGTATCCGATGCGTTGTGGCGCAATGTCGTCAGCCCAGTTGCGCGCCACCTCGGGGGCATCCCCAGCCGTCAGCTGGGTGAGCGCCTCCTGGTCTGTGCGGCCGGGAACTTTGGAACCTGCGAGTATGCGCAGTTCGTCCATTATGGCCTTGGCCTCTTGTTCTTGGGTGTCCCCGGCCCAGCGTGCGACATCGGGTGAGTGGGAGACACGGTCTCGACCCCTCGCCGTCATACGTCCATCGCCTCTGGCGCGCCCCATATCTGTGGGGGGGGAACGGGTGGAGTCATCGACCGCCGATTCTTCGGGCGTGTCTACGAGGATGGGCACTTGATCGTTATCACCGGGCGCCAACGGGATTGAAGAAGGGACGTCAGAGGGCGTAGAGTTCTGCCAGATGTCCGAGCGCTCCGGGAAGTCGCGCACCGCAGGCGTGGCCGTGGGCGTCGAGGACGAGTCGCTGACCGCGTCCCTTTCCGGGACGTCGGGTGCACCGCTCGCTTCCCGGAACGTGATCGAGGGGCGTCTGCTGAGGGGTGGGAGAGCAGGCGTGTGCCTAGCTACCCGTCGCATGGCCCGCTCGATCGCGGCTTGTTCGTGTGGGTGGATGAGCACCACACTACTGGTGCCGCTGCTATCACTGCTGATCGAGATGGGGGCGTGTACGGAGCCCGCGTCCGCTTGCGCGATCGGGGAGGGTACAGCGGCCCTCATGGCCTCGATAGTGGAGGGGCCTGGAGAGGGGAGGTCAAGGGGTGCGGTGGGGGCGTGTCCCACCCCGTCACACCACAATGAAATTACCGTCCTAACCGCGTCCGCGTGTGTGCCGTGATCGACAATGCGGCCGCGTAGGCGAGTGAGGCGTGTGGCGAACGCGTGTTGTATTGCCTCAAGGATGTTTGAGGCTGGTGAGTGGGCGCGTAGGAAGTCGCGGACGCGGACGGCGGGGGCGCGGTGCATCCAGCAGGACAGTTGCCAGATGAAGCGGTTGCCCACCATGTTGACTGAGTATTCTTTCTGGAGGCGTTCGAAGGCCTTGGGGTTCATTTTGCCAATGTAGGCGAGCCAGGCGGTGTAGAGGTGCTCAGCCTGGGTGTCAAAGAGCGTGTCCGGCGACGGGGTGTCTTCCCATCCTGTCGTGGTGGGGGTCCGAACTATAACGGGTTGCGGGGGGGCGACCATGTATAAAGCCACCTCGACGGCGGGGGGGTGTGCGGCCTCGGGGACGTCATCAGCGTTCTCGAGGGCCAGCACGACAGCGGCGCCGTCAGTGACGAGTTGGGGGGTTGGGGAGTGGACGGCCGGGGCGACCAGGGCGTCTGAGGGGGGGGAAGAGTCGACATTTATGGCGACCATGCCTTCGGGGGTTTGGGAGGGGACGAGCATCGAGTTATTCAGACTGTCGACCGGGGTGGTGAGGAGTGGGGGCTCGGGGGTGGGAATATATTGCTCTGCAACGACGGCCTCCATCGCCGCTGCTTGACTGGGGGAGACTTGGTTAGGGGGGGGGGTGGGCACGTGTGCCGGCTCGGGGGAGGTCGAGCTCAGCAGCCACGCAAAACGGTTGTTGTTGGGGTGCTCCATAGAGCTCTAGGCTACGAAGTACGCGAGGACACCAGGCGGACGCTTCGAATTGACAGAAAGTGCAGGACTAACTAGGGCCAACACCAAGAGATGGTGGTGGTAAGAGGAAGAGGAGTGGCATCCCATCTCTCCGGCACAGTAAGAAGTGCATCCCGCGCCTCACTCTTCAAGCTTCAAGCCTCGCAAGTCCCTGCCTCGCCATACGTTGGCCCCACCTCCACCCTTTGCCAGTCCACCACTATTACCCCGCCACGGTGCAAGACCTGCACTGACGCTACGCCATCACGACACACAAGATCCACCACGACACCCACTTGCATATCAGACCCACAAGCCCCGCCGTGACCCCATCCAAACACGGCGTGCAAGACCCTATCAACTTGCCGCAATGACACTGACACGAACTTGACGATTTGAGGGGAACGAGACCGACGGTGGCAAAAGTGATTTTGGCGGCTGAGACACCGAGCATACCCACCAGCAATTTCAACAAACTGACACACCTTTAACAGTCAACCGTGATTCCCAAATACCCCCTGATTCCCCTCTTTTCTCACTATTTTTGTTTTTGTCCACTTGCGCATGCAGCGTGCCCGTTCTTTCCATCACTACAGTATCAGCGCATTATCTTTATGTTATCAACGCATTATCTAATTTGAATAATCCACGAAATTTGAAAATTTGGATGTTTGATAATTGTGATAATCCAAAGATAAAATATCGATAAATTAGTCGAAAATATCTGCCCATTATCGCAAATTATCACGAGATTATCACGAGATTAGATATAAATTATGGGGGGGCAACATAATATATGATAATCAAGATAATATCAATAATTTCAATAATTTCAATAAATTATCGCTTATTATCGCGGGAGGTTTTTCCTGATGTACTGACATCAATTCCAGGCCTTCCGACTGCCACTGGCCCACTGCACCCTATGACCGACTTTACTACTCATCTACTGGCCTCTGATGCCGGCGCCGCCAGTGACGTCACATCTTCAAGATTGGCTGTAAGTCTTTTGAACCCGTTCACCCAACCCACTGCTCCTTTCACCCAAGCTTTCACCAACACTCTGGCACAACACTTTCATCACCATCGCACGTGGACCCCAAGCTGCCACAATCATGACAACGGGTGGTGGCAGGGTGACACGGAAATGGCAGCTAGGCGGCAATGATCCTGACCACGATGACCAGGACTACGACGAGGCAACCCCGACAACGGTAGCTAGGCAGCGACGATCCCGACCCCGACCCCAACAACTTGAATGGTGGCAGCGGCTGTGCGGGTACGATACCCACGACCATCACAGGCATGACAGCTACAGCAGAGGGCAGAGCTCTGCAACAACGACTGCAGCAACAACGATGGTGGCAGTGGAGGCGGCGACGACCCCGATGAAGCGACCGCAACAACGAGATCTGCAGCAGCAGCAGCAGCCGGGGTTGGCAACTGACCACGAACATCACAAAGAAACCCCGACTTGAACCCCGACCATGACGACAGCAGCAGCGGACGGCGGTGGCGGGATGGCAGTGGGCAGCGGGGACAGTAGGGATGGCAATAGTGATGCGATAATTTCCTTCTTACCTCAAGCTCATTCGTAGTTTATGTACTTAGTGTGTGTTTAGCTACAGTAACGTGCAAGCAAGCCCGTCCCTCTCAAGCCAGGTAGCAAATCACTAGGATCAGTGACTGACGTACCTCAGATTTGATTTTTGTCGTCTTTCACTTCCCATTATCATGATTATCTTCCCATTATATTATCTCATAAGCGATTATGTGAATTAGTGCCAATTACTAGTGATTATTGTCAATTACTAGTACGCCATTCGCATTATCCAAATTATTAATAATTTAGCGTGTCATTATCTCTCGCTAGCGCGGGAGGTTTTTCCTGATGTCAAGTCACGACAGGCAGGTGGGAAAAACTCCCAGAGCAACCAGAGTGACATCAGCGAATGCAAGAAAACTTGCATCATTGATCCCATAGCAAAAGGGCGTGGTGGGGAGGTAAAAATAAAGGATTCCAGTTTTCTAGACCAGTTGGAAAAGCGGGTGGGCAGGTGGCAGCAGGCAAGGAAAGAATGAGTCACATGCTGCCATGCCCACTCACTCAAAGACAATGCTCTAAGGCACCGCTTGTGCCTTGCTCTGCCTTAGACCGGCCATCTTTGTGAGTCGCTGATTTGCTTCTTGAGGACAACAGGTTTCGTGTGGCACTGGTGAGGGTGGAGGGAATAGGTAGGATTTGCTGGCGCGTGGCATGAAACACTGATGGTGTAAAGAAGAGCCACTTAGTGCGAGTGCGACGAGGTTATGTAACACAAGGGGGTGGCGGGACCAGAATCCCGAACAGGATGTTGGGGGGGGGGGGGGTGGTGCGGTGGAGGCCTGGAAAAAATTTGGACCTTCCTAATTAGGAATTGGTTCCCCAGCGGTAATACGAGTTGTATGACCACGCTCTCCCTGGCTGATGAATATTCAATGAATCGTGATTTTCACACTTTATAGAACCCTTGCAGTGTATTTGTCACGATCTCCCGATCGTGCCATCGATTGACTCGGATTTCAAGTTCTAGAATCGACTCGGCAAAATCTCGGGTTTGCTTCCTTCTGCCAGCACATACTCCGAAATTGCGTGCTATTTGCACATAGGCCCTATATTTAGTTTGACACATACGCGTCCCCCGAAAATCAGTAGAAAAACAGTATTTTGTATGATACTTAAGGAGGCTGTAGTTTACCCTGTTGTCTTTGTTCTAGTCTTGTTCCTTGTCTCGGAATCCAGCCTTTTACCCTTGCTTCAGCTGCTGCAAGTCGCCTCCCTTCTTATCCCCAGTCTACAACTCGGTATCAAGCCCGAGCTCTGCACGTTGAACCCTTAGTTACGACACGCCGGTGCCAGCCCAGCCTCTGATCGTAAAAGTATTTGCCTGTGCTCACTCATGCTCTCCTGTGCTTTCCTGCACTTTCCTACACTTGCTTCGCTACTTTTCTGTGGTGTGCTTTGTCGCTTTCCCGCACTGGCACTCTGTGCATTTGGCTTCGTCACTCTTCCAAGACAATTCCTATGTGTGTAATATAGTTATTATACAAGTAAACTATGAAGGCTTCCCTATGCCTCTCTGAACCCCTCGCTGCCGTTGGCGTTAGTATCAGTATTGGTGTCATGGTGTTGCCGCATCGTGTTGGTGTCGAAGTGTTGCCACATTGTTGATGTCATAGCGTGGTGGCATTGTGTTTGTCTCGCTGCGCTGCGGCGCTGTGTCGGTGTCATAATGTCGCCGCCGGGCTTGCGCGGCATATGGGTGTCGTAGTGTTACTGGCGACTTACCGCACTGTGTGATGTCGTAGTACTGTGGCGCTGCATCAGTGTCAAAGCGCTGCAGTGCTACATCAGTGTCGTAGCACTACAGCACTGCATCGGAATCATAGAGTTGGCATAGGGCTCACACGGCGTAGGGTGTTGTAGCATAGCCACGCTGTGTTGATGTCGCGGTGCTGTTGTAGTGTTGCCGCAGGATTTGCACGGTGTGTCAGTCCCATGTCGCAGCAGCCTAGATGACAACTCTTGTGCGCCGTAACGAGGCAGAAATGGAAGTCGGAAGTTATGGAACCTGTTTGAAACCTGGAAAGGAAAACAGAAATTGTAGTTAGTTACAGGTCAGTTCAAAGGAGGAAATCACACTTAGCATGGGTTCAGTTGATGAGCGCTGAGGATATTGTGTGTCAATGCTATGATAGCATGGTCAGTGCGAGGGTCAGTGTTGACAATGTTGACATGCTTACAAATCATACATACACGTGATTTAAACATACCATATATGGAAAGGATGGGGGGGAGGGGAGCCGAAAACTGCTGAAAAAAAAAAACCGATGTTATGTCAAAATTTCCAGTCCCGCCACCCCCTTGATGTAATGCGTCGCACGTGAGTGCGCACGCCGAGACGTTGAGATGTGAGAAGTCGAGATAATGACAAGAAGATGTTGCAGCTTAATGGTTTGGATGGGTTTTCAAGAACAATACAATGATGCATTCCAACCCAAGCACAGTACAATTTATACTAATCCAGGTAGTAAAGTAGTACAGTAAACGTCCTGAGGGAATCATAAGACATCACGATGGGTATGAGCGCATTGTCAAGACGCAAGGTCATGGGGGATAAATTGAGGTCAAAGGGATAACTGTGAGGCATGTGAATGGTGGGGAAACGAGTCTGAGGCCAAAACTGAAGGTGATGGTGAGGAGATGAGGTGGCGAGGTGAGGGAAGGTGGAAGGTGTTGCCCTTGTGATGTCGGGCTCGGCGTGCTTGCACTTGATCGGGAAACATATCTTGAAGTTGGTAGTTATGAGTCTGTATGGTAATTGAGGCAAAAGGGAATGTGAGGGTAGACCGTGAAGGGTCCTAGTCCAAAGATTAGAGCTGTGGGCCATCCGCGCTGAGGCGTGATGAATACCCTGGGCCACCGGCCCGATCCGGTCCTGCCGGGATCCCAGCGCTGGCGGCTCCCCTGCAAGTTGGGCTCACAGCGCAGTTCAGCACCACTTGGCTATGATACCATTGGAGCAGCGGATCAGGGGGAGGATGTTGATAAGTGACCTGTGTGCACTTAGCGGCTTAATGGACACACAGATAATGGACTGCTTTAGATTAGATAGACATAAAGTAATATACTCAGTTGTAAAGCCCGAAGGGGGTGAGATGATAGATGGGAGCAGGAAGCGTCAGCTCCTATTTGCCTCACAGTCCCTACTTTACAATCACATCTGATGCTTAGTAATATACCGTACTCGGACTTCCAACTTCCGTTACCAGTCCGGTTGTTGCGTTAGGTGCTTGGACTCTATCATTTCCTTTCTGTTATCTTTCCACTCTGTCATGCGCTCCCGTGCACCTTCTGTGCCGCTCTGCCTCCTATCTCGCACCCTGTATTTTGGCGTTCTGACACCCCATGGGACGCTTCCCGTCCATTTCCGGGAAGGTCTGAGGCACGCACACCTCCGCGGGATTTCCTAGTTATTACCCTATGAGAGCTCCCTAGGATCCCCATCCTAGGATTGCGCCATCTGTTTGCCATGTACAAATACTGCCCGCGTGTATATAAGGCCCACCTTACCTAGCTTGTATGGTATCTTGGTCTTCTTGTAATACCAACACCTTTGACTCGTCATCCACTTGCCCCTCCTAGGGCAAGTCACCTTCCACGCACTTCGCCCAGTGGGACTTGCCCTGGTGCCTCATCCAGTCACGTGCCCACAAGCAGCAGTGTACCCCCTCCTTTGCTAAGTTGCTTATCGTTGTGTTCACTGTACACTTTGCCTAAGTCAGGCCTGCATTAGGAAGTAACGCAACACCGGTGCCGCATTTGGCAAGTCCCGGGATGTCTGCATCCTAACACTCCCCTTCATGCCGGGGCTAGGCCCATCTCTTTGACATGCTTCTTGTGCTTAGGGTGTGCTAAGGACTTAGTCAACACATCTGTGGTTTGTTCCGGATCTTGACAACTTTCAACTCTTATCAATCCTCATTCTACTTGCTCGTGGATCCAATGCCATCTGGTCTCTATGTGCTTGGACCTCTTGTGGAACATTGGATTCTGGGCCATTGCTATCGACCTGTCGTTGTCGCCTTCAATCAAGCTGGGTCTTATCTGCTTGTACCCCAATTCATCAAATAGCCCCCTCAGCCAACACACTTTGCATCCCACCTCAGACAGTGCAACATACTCAGCTTCTGTCAATGACAAGGCTATTGTGGTCTGCTTCTTTGACATCCAGGTTACGGCACCTCCTCCACACATGAAGACATACCCGGTAGTTGATTTGAAGTCTTCGGCATTCCCATAAGCAGCGTCCAAGAATCCGCTGAATAGGTTAGTGTCATTATTCCGATTCAGCTGCACTGAATATGTTATCCCATAGGATTGTGTTCCCACAAGATATCTCAGAATACGCTTCAGCATTCCCATATGCTCAAAGCTTGGGTTTGCCATGTACGATGCTAATTTGTTCACAGCAAACACTATGTCTGGTCTTGTGGCATTTGCAAGGAATTGGAGTTTGCCGAGCAAGCGTGCGTACGGATTGCTCCTATTTCCGTCACCCTTTACTCTGTTTGCCTCCAACTTAACGTTTGGATTGAGTGGTGTTCTTACTGGATTAGCGTGATCCATTCCTTCCCTCTTCAGGATCGATTCTATGTATCACTCCTGAGAGATGGTAATGGAGTGGTTCCATCGAGTGACTTCAATACCAACAATTTTGGCTGGTTCACCCAAGTCAGTAACCTCCCATTCGGAATGTAAGTCAGCCTTCATTGACCCCATCAACTCCTCTGACGTTGCAAACAGTAACAGGTCATCAACTCAGACCGTTATTATCTCTAGGTTGTTCCCGTTCCTCCGCACATATGCACATGGATCTGCCATTAAGCGCGAGAAGTCGTGCTTCTTCAGCTTTTTATCCAACTCCCTGTTCTACTCATGTCCGGACTGCTTTAGTCCATACAGTGTTTTTACGAGTAAGCAGACTTTTCTGCTTCCATCTTCATATCCTTCCAGCTGACGCATGTATACTTTCTCTTTTAGGGTCCCATTTAAATAAGCTCCCTTCACGTCCATTTGCTGGATTGTGAAGTCCTTTATGGCTCCAAGAGCTAGGATCGCTTGCAGCATCTCTAGTCTCACCACGGGTGAGAAAGTATCCAGGTAATTGTGTCCTGGCCTTTGTGCACATCCCTTTGCCACTAATCTCCCCTTGTACTTTAGGAGTTCGCCGTACTTATTGAATTTCTTTATGAATACCCACTTATTTGATATAGGAATCATGTCAGCAGGCTTTTCGACTAGTTTCCATGTTCCCATTTTGTGGAGTTGGTCGAGTTCGGCCTTTACTGCACGCTCCCATTTGGGCCATTCGGGGATCACCTTGCCTCTTCTAGAGACTTAGGTTCGTCTCCTCCAAAAGTTTTCTCAACATTAGCGGTGTTTACCATGTTCACCTTATAGGAATACGGATCATTTAAGTAATGGTAGTTCACATGTTTTCCACGTGTCCGTCTTGACTTATCATCCTCCTTGATGTCTCGTTTTCTCTTTAGACTATCACTGCCTGACTTGCCCTTTGACATTATCGCATCCCTTTCTTCCTGGCTCTTTGGCTCAGGGTTTCTAGGGTACGTAACGTCCTTTGACTCATCTCTCGGTTGTCTGCCTGTAGACAGTGTGCCTCCCTCTAACTCCCCTTCACGTGGTGTATCAGGTGCGACCTGAATACCCTCGGAAGGTGTCTCCTTTTTAGGAAGGGTTAGAAAACGGTAATTCTGCAAGGTGAGTACCTTTCTCAATTCAGCTTTATAATACTTTACAGTGTGCGCCCCTTCGTCAAACCTAACGTAAAGTTGGCATTTCGACTTCGGTAACATTTTCCGCTGCTCCTGCGGCCCTTGAAGGAGTACCCATACGGGCACACCAAATTCTCTGAGGTATGTCACATCCGGTTTTTTATTAACCCATTTTTCGTATGGAGTTGCATCCCCTAGTGCTGTCATATATGATCAATTTCACAGATATGTGGCGTGACTAACAGCGTATTTCCATAGGAATTCTGGTACATGCTGTGCCACCATCATGGCTCATGCCATTTCCACCAACATTCGGTTGGCTCGCTCAGCCACACTGTTTTGCGAAGGTGAGTAAGGTGCGGTCATCTGTATTTCTATCCTGTGCTCATGGCACCATTTCTGTAGATTCTCATTTACAAATTCTCGTCTGTGGTCTACTCTTATGGCTCACAGATTCTTTCCTTGTGTGGTAAGGTACGTTAAATAGTCTTTTACCATTTGCATAGCCTCATCTTTCCTCTTCAGGAAGTTTATTGTGAGGTGACATGCAGCGTCATCCATCATCAATATGTAATACTGATTTCCGTTGATAGAAACGATGTCGTACTTCCCCCATAAATCCATGTGGGTAAGTTCTCCAGGTTTCGTGAACTTGATCGCTTTCTTATCAAACGGTTCAACTGCCAGTTTGGCTTTGGTACACGCTGCGCAATCTGGTTTCAGTGACTGAGTGTCTACTTGAAAACCGTTGACAGGGTTCTTTTCTAGTAATTTTTGTAAGCCCCCATAGCTGACGTGTCCAAACCTTTTATGCCATTCTTCCCAGGTTTTCTTATTCTTGCTGGCCATGAAGGTCATCAGCATTGTCACATGTTCGGTGGTTATCATATCGCGGATTTGGAGATTCATCCAATATAGATGATTTCGGATTTTCTTCCCTTCCACAACAACTATTCCAAGGACTATTCTGTGCGTTGTCAATAACCTTAGCATGCCCCCAATACAGTTGTAACTTTGCCCTTCACTGTCCCATCGCCCAAGTGATAACAAGTTGTTCTTGTTCCTTGGGATATATAGGACGTCAGTGAGTCGCAAGATGTGGTTGCACCCATTTCTTACAGACAGCAGTTCGACCGTTCTGCATCCCTCAATACTTATCAGTGTACCACCCACTCCACCATGGTTCTACTGGGGGCAGGCTCCAAATGCGTAAACATATCTCTCTGGTTCGTGATGTGCGAGCTTGTCGCACTGTCAGCTAACCATTCATAATGGTGAAGTTGCTCATCAATTGGTCCCATAAAACAGTCATCTGTATCAATATTGAAACACTGACTTTTGACAATAGGTTCTTCGGTCAACAGTGGCTCATAGAACATTAGCGGCAAGTCTTTGTTGTTGTAGGCTTGGAGCTTGTCATTCTCTGGCTGCTCGTCGACTGTGTTGGTGATGTGAGGTTGTGTCTCTTTGCCTTTTATGTCAGGAAGCATCTCGTCGGGAGGCGGCTCATCAAACTTGTTGCTCTCGTGGCTTGCTCCCCATGACTGTTGAGTCATATTGCTTTCGTCGTCTGCTACATTAGGGCTTTCAAAGTTCACTTATCTGTCACATTATCATACCATTTTGGAAATCCTTATTTTGGAAATTAACTCGATCAGGAAATCAAAAATGGATTAAGTAATGCTATGATTTGCATTAAGGACGGGGGGCTCCTACATCACCTAATGCTATTATCTTGATCTCATGAAGGATGGCGACAATGAAATCAGAGTTTTATTTTGTGGAGACGCAAGTCTAGTTTACTGTGTGCTTGGCTATGTGGCGCTCTCGGTCTCTTGGTCTTTGCTTCCTGCCTCTCTGGTCATCTTTCCACCACTTTCCTCACTCATGTCCCCCAGAGCACAAGCAACGAGCACAGCAAACACCACTGTAACCAAACCACCTGGCAAGTGCACCACCAAGTCAGGCAAGAAGCCTGCACCTGAGGCCGATGACAACCCCCAAGAACCCCACAAAAAAGGGTCACGGGTCCAATGGGACAACACGCGCACTGACCGGCTTATCAAATGGCTGGAAGATAATCCCGAGGACCGTCAATGCCTCTTCTCCAACTCATCACACAACGCTCGGAAAGAAAATCAGCCACATTGTGTGGCAAAGGGCTCCAAATCCACCTTTCATGTCAAGATGGCCGAGTACATATTTTCTGTTGATGCTGACCTTAAGGTTTGCGAAGCGAAGAGGTAAAGGAGGAGGCGAAAAAATATGCCAAGGCAGTCAAGAATCGGATCACACAGTAAGTCGCCATATCTGTGAACAGGGTGTGATCTGAATCATCTGATATCTCCAAGTTTGAAGCGCAAGTACCAAGATTTTAACACAGAGCTCAGGAGGACTGGTGCAGGGCTATCGGTTGACGAGATTTGGAGGGATGATGACCTCAGCAATCTTCTAGGTGTGTCTCTCATGCTATCGACTATCTATACTGACTAAACAACATGGTAGGAAAGCTTTTACACACTTTTCCCATGTGGGAGTGCTTATATGGGTTTTGGTGCACCCTTCCCAGTTTCAATCCTCACACGGTGTCATCCAAGCCTGGCCAAAATCTCGAATCTGAAGCTCTTGGACTCTTGTTTGGGAACCAGGACAATGCGCAAGACAATATCAGTGGTGTTGGAGGAGGTGGCGTTGGTGGCAAGGAGGTCAATGGCTTGCAGGAGTTGGACGGTCCTGTGCAGCACACTGAGGGGCAGACTGGTACTGCCAGTGACCGCGAAGTTGATCACTTGAAGGTACATCAAAATTTGCTGCTCTGTGTATTGGATCGCATTTAACTTGACGTTACAGGATCTCACTCTAGATGTACCAGAAAACGACCCTGACTTGGTAAAACCTGTCAACACCCCTGTTACCCACAAACCATACAGTCACCTCTTGATGCACCATCGGACACCATCTGTTGCGAGCTCGGCTGACCAAAGCTCAAAGAGTGCAGGGCCGGCGAGAAAGGGCTCCTCTGGCAAGCGTACACGCATTGAAAGTTCCTTGGAGGTGTCAGTTAGCAAGCACACCAAGCTACTTGAGCTTGCAAGAGGTTTGTACAAACTCAAGACCACCACTCTTGTCGTGAAGCACCAGAAGATGGAGCTCAAGGCTGAGCAAGAACGCGATGGTCAACGGTATGCTGCCGAAGAGAGGGCCCTCGTAATCAAGGAACGGATGCGGGAGAAGGAGATTGAGCACCAGAAGACAGAGTTCGAGCACTGGGAGTGGATGATACAGACACATACAGTACAAGCTTGAGCTCGCTTGACTCAGGGTTCAGGTTCCTCAACCTACGCATGGTGGCACGTCCTTTTCTATGGGATCTGCTGGCTTTGGGCCAACGACTCAAGTAAGTGTATACCCAACACCAGACACTGGCACTGGCAGCTCTGCCTTCGACAACAATTTTACTTTTTCCACTACTCCGTCCGTTGGCCAGGGTTCGAACTTTCATATATGAGGTGGGAGGAAGTTTATGAGTGACATTTCGCTAGTTTGTTCAACACTACAAATACAATACCACAATGCGTAGTACTAGTCCAATAAACTATGTTTACCTTCACTCTGCACCACTGGTAGGGCTGTTAAACAAGCGCGCCATGAGATGACGGCGGAAATGTTGGCCCTCGGTCTCAACCCGCTGACGCGCCTGCTGCAGTTCATCGTCGCTCCCTTCCTCGTTGGCATAGTTCAGCACGTGCCATCTTCCAGCGCATCAGGAAAATCTCCCAAAAACTTAGTAGGCTTAGAGTGCTTATTTAATTGATAAGCACTCTAAGCTTTTGATAAGCCTCTCAAGCTGCTTATTTTATGCTTACTGAACTAGTCATTAAGAACGAGCAAAAATCTAAGTAAAAATAAGTCCATCAAGTTGTTTTGAAAGCACAGCAAGTAAATAAGTAACAAAAATATCTAAGGCAACTGGATTGTCAAGTGAAAGATGGAAAAATAAGAGAGTAAGCTGGATCGTCAAGTGAAAGTTAGAAAAATAAGAGAGTAAGCATACCAAGTACATTGGGTTGTCAAGCGAAAGTTTAAAAAATGAGTGTAGACACACCAAGTACATAGATCACAGTGCGTCAGTGCCAACCTCTTAAGATCAGCCTCGCATTTTGCCTTGGCCCTCGCAGCGGCTTTCCTCGCTTCTGCGTCAGCTTTTTCCTTTGTGTGAGCGACTTCATATTCCTTGTTCGCCTCTTCTTCAATATGGGCGGGGACGGTACATGGTCTGATTGGTCTCTGCATTCACCTCTGCCTCTGTATCCAGTCTCGACATTGCCCCCACTGCGCAATTTTCTTCTACTTCTTCTGACTGCGGGTGTCACAAAGTCGTCACTCGCATTACATCTCAAGGACAACTTGGAGTAAGCTCACCAATGTTCGATGTCACTTTCAGCGTCACCTTCCTTCGCAGTCCCCTGTTGCAGGCCCGAAGGTGATGCGGCGCAGGCTAGGGGGGTAAACTGGCACACCAAACGTATCGTAAACGAATGTATTAGATAGACCAATAGACTTGCTTACCTCTGATCGCACGTGGACAACGCTCAACTCTTCAACAGTACAGCCCGGGCCCATACTAGAACGCACAAACACGGTCGCCATCTTGTAGTTCTCGAAGTGCACTGGAAGCGCGGCGCCGACTCGGATGCTCCCTGTGCATGCAGGTGCGGGGATGTTGAGGTGACGGCGAAGTTGCTGCGCTTGGGTGAAAGTGAGGACGAGAAAAAAAAAAGGAACTTACCACGAGACGGTGGCAGTGGGTTTTGTGTGCACACGGGTGAGTGGCAGGTGAGGCCTGTGAGGTGGGGCCCGCATGTAAAGGCGGTTGGAGCGGGGTGGCCTTTGCACTGGTGATGACGTGGCCCTGTCCTGCGGCCGCCCGATTAGAGAAGAAGGGAAAAAAACTACTCAGCTTTTGGGGCCCGTGCCCACGGGGGTGTGAAGACGAATGCACAGTCGGGTCGTTGGTCGATCGTGTGACGGCGCTATCTGCGAATTTCTGGTAAACGGCGGGCTGCCAGGAATGAGGCGCTTACCGACTACGACTCCTACAACTCACACACTACCGACGTCCAACATTAACATGGTAAGTCAGTATCCTCAATCTGATTGGTTACATACTTACTGCTTGCAGATGCTACTTCAAGCGCTCTTATACCTCATCCAGGCGGCATGGGACCGCGTTGAAGGAGAATTAGTCTGTCCTTCAGAGGCCTGGGTGAGTCGCTTTTTCTTGCTCTAAATTGTTGCTTACCACTCCTATTCCTAGCTACGACACCAAGGAATGAGCGTGGAGATTGTCATCCACGCTCGAATCATCGTCTTTGCCCAGGGGAGGCAAAACCCCTTCCAACCACTGGCACGCCAGTGGTGTTTCATCTTCCCCCGCGGCCAAGTCGTGCCGGTACCTGAAAGGGAGACGGTGTAGGGACATAGTCATACAACAAAACTGTGTCTTTAGGCGAAAAAAACCGTGTTTTTAGGGAGAAAAAATTGCGTGTTGAGGGGAAAAAAAAAAAAACTCGATTTCTTGCTGCGTGAACAACGCCGAAGACTCAAACTTGAGTTTGATGCGATCCTTGTATCCGCTACCGTTACCTATGGAGGATTGCATCTGGAGAAAAAAAAAACAAAAAAAAAACTCGATTTCTTGCTGCGTGAACAATGTCGAAAACTCAAACCCAAGTTCGACACGATCCTTGTAGTCGTCATCTATGGAGCATTAGTCAGGTTGCATCACCAAACTGGACCACAAAAACTGCACCTTCAAGCATGAGCCGGATGCCTTCCTCATCCTGAATCTTCGCCTTCACGTTGTCGATCGTATCTAATGACTTAACCTCGAGCATGATCGTCTTCTCAGTGAGGTTCCTTCACAAAGATCTGCATGCCTCCACGGAGACGAACGAGATGAAGAGCAGACTCCTTTTGGATGTTATAGTCTGAAAGGGTGCGGCCCTCCTTGAGCTGTTGCCGGCAAAAATGAGACGTTCTTGGTCAGGAGCAATCCTCTCCTTACCCTGGATCTTCGCCTTCACATTGTCAATCGTATCTGATGACTTAACCTTGGGTGTAATAGTCTTCCTGGTGAGGGTCTTGACAAAGATCTGCATGCCTCCACGGAGGCAAAGGACGAGATGAAGAGTGGACCCCTTTTGGATGTTATAGTCTGAAAGGGTGTGGCCCTCCTCGAGCTACTTGCCGGCGAAAATGAGACGTTCTTGGTCAGGAGCCATCCTCTCCTTATCCTGGATCTTCGCCTTCACGTTGTCTATCGTATCTGAAGATCCCACCTCAAGTATGATGGCTTTGCCTGTCAAGGTCTTGACAAAGATCTGCATACCACCGCAGAGATGAAGTACTATAAGAGGGGGGAGAAGGGACAGAGTTGAGGGTGCATAGGAGCTTCCGAAGCTCTGAAAGTCATTTTCACATGTGAATAACTGAATCGAGCAAATTTCGGGGGGATATAGCGTGAGCGTCTTGGTGAACATTGGTAAGTTTTGTAGACTTGAAGTATACCAGACCAGACGACATAGAGATTTACGTGATAATCCTCCGAGGAGTAGAGCCAATTTCATCGTTGTGATTGACCATCTAGATTAAAACGTTAAGTGTACGCCACGCAGCAGCGTTCTCCACAAGCGCCCACACAGAGGCGCCAGACCTGCCAACGTAGCGTAACCAGTCGTCTTTTTTATTTCTGAAACTCATTTGTACCAGACATCTCGGTGCAGCGTGACAAGGGCCATGGTATCGTACCAAGGAAGTAATGAGAGGGCTGCACGGGGGTGTGAGAGGTAGCATTTATTTTTTAGTGCACATGTTGCGTTACCTGGAAAGAGGTGGGAGCGAATAGGTGACAAGACGTCTGGGCCTTCGTGTACGACAGCCTCCCATGTGATGAAAATCGGATAGGGTAGGAAATTAAATCTAAGTAGAGAGTGTGGAACGAAGAGAAAACAACACACCGATGTGACTCACTGACTCACTGAGGCCCAAGCGCCAAAGCCCTGCAAGGTGTTGGGGGCTGTAGCTATAGGCATTAGAAGGACATCAGAGGCATCTGCAAACAGGTGCTACAATTCGACGAATACCGCACATCCTGCAGTTCCCTGAGAGGTCCCTTGGAGGCTGCACACATACCCCCTCGACAGGATTTTGTATCCCATGACCATTCGTGGGCGTAGGGTGAGCTAGAAACCAAGACACGTGCAATGTCGGCAGAAGGGTAGTTGATAGGCTGGGGCTTAGCTGTTAGACAGGAGTGAAAAGTGAAGCTGGTGAAGTGGCACAGCTACAGACATTGAGGGTGCTAACAGAGGAGTCTATACTGGGTATCAGCAAACGTAATTATTCGCAGAAAGTAGTAATTGTGTATTAGAGACTAATTTAGAGTATTAGATAATTAGAATAGTGTATTAGAAAGCAATCTCGAATGCGTGGTGATCGACATATTTATTGACATAAAAACTAGTAAATGTATCAAGTGTGTTTGGGAATGAAAGAGTTGTCGAAACACATCCCTGGCCAAATACGGGAAGAAGATGTGATGCTCGAACAATACCATCAAGGTGGATGATAGATACATGGCTTTTATGGTCTGGCTCGACTACCCACATCCCTGTCTGCTCATCTGGTGAATCGCCCACACGCGAGAACCAATGCACAAGAGCACAGGGATATTCGACGCCTTCATGAGTGAACGAAAAAAAAGAGTCGCACGTGGGCAACATCAAGACCTCGCATGCCCTCCATGGATGGGTCGGCATTGAAAAATATCGTGTCATAACGACCAGGTCCCTTCCTCCAAGATTTCACTGCATATATACGTTCGCGATGCATGCCGCCAATTCCCGAGATGTCACTAGTGACCCGTGACGATCCCTAGCCACTCGCATGAAAGATGCTCTTATTATTCCAAGCCCATCAATCGGCGATTGCATAGCCATACTTGCCCACGCCATCCAGGCCTCTCTCATTCTGGCTGCGACCTCACCAGTGTTGCCTTGATCCACCTATGTTGACAATCACGTGACATCAAAGGCTAAGGGTTGATATTGATAATGTGGCGCTGTGCATTTACCACACACTGCTACCACTTGAATCCTTGTATCCTTGTTTTGTCATTTTCTATATATTAAAGCTCTTGTTGTACTGTGAGTAGCATGCAATTCACATGTTCTCACTGATCTCCCCACTACATCAGCAAAAAATCAGAAATTTTTTAAGTGATTATAATATATTATATTGGCCACAAGTGGTATAAGTCTCACCGGAATTATAAGATCTTATCGAGTCATGTCGTTTTGGCAATTTGGCGTAATGCGGCACAATTATTCTCAAGGTTTGTAATGGTTTACAATCGGTTGTTGAGATTATGGTCACTTTTGTGGGTTCTAAGCACTCTAAGCACCGATAATCAGTTCTCTGTCTGGGAAATACTTTCAAGAATTATAATATATTTCACACCAGACTAGGTACAGTGAATGTAATAATCATATATCCGAAATCCCTCACCACCGGCCCACCATCCTACCACTGTTGGCTACCATCCTCGTCATCATCGTCGTGTCGTCATCGCCACCACCACCGTCACTATTGCTGTTGTAACTGTCATGTGGCTGTCATCGCGTGAATATCGCGGCTGTTTGTCATGGGTGTTGGGGTTCGGTGGTCCCCTCGTAGTGGTGGCGACGGACATAAATTGTAGACTGAGTATCAACACAAAGAAAAGATGGAGTGCTCACCACGTACTGGGTTGAATTGATGCGTGCGATTTTAGCACATATATTCGTCGTCAATTCCTGGTATAGTGGCGGAAATATCAAGTAGAAACTTACCTTGCTCCCAGCTCCCGAGTGGACGGTAGGTTTCCCTGTCATTGCTGTAGAAGTGTCGGTCATGGGGTACATCATAGTGCCAATAGGCTACGAAACCCAAGGGGGAACTGAGGTAATAGCATCATGGAGTCAGTACGGTCACACGGGAACGGTGAGAACCGCCGCGCCCTACCTAGCACCTGTATTCCTGCCGTGTCATGGAACCAATACGGATGCCAATGGAGTGGCCGAGGGTCCGCGTGGGGTGGTGGTCTTGGTAGTGTCGGCTGTGTGACCCTGTAATAAGTGAGTACGATGTAATGATTAAATGGACCGGCACTCGACTTTTTTTGTGAACATGTGCGACAGGTGTAGGCTGGTCTGTATAAGTATAAGTGAAGGGACTTTAGTCATATAAACAGACGGGTGTGTTCAAGAGAAACTTACGAGTGGTAGTAAACAGACGACATGTTGATAGTGGCTTCGTCTTTCTGGCTTCGGTATCGTGGATGGCTGAGGTGGTGAGAAGTGGGGCCAAGACAGTTGTGTCGTAGTGGGAGGCCTACAATCAGTGAGAACATTGAGAGGTCACATCGACTAAAATTCTTATCTTTTTCCCCCTCGGTGGGACTTAGAATCGGGGACGGTGACATGCTGGCTGCCTTGAGTCGTTGTGAGGAAGGACAGCTGGCGGTGGGTTAATAGGACGTCACCCATCATGCGGCAATAGCAGATGGCAAGCCACTGTGGGCCTGTGGCAGATGAAGGTAAGTTGGAGATGGAGGGAAGAGACATGCGATGGACTTACGACGGTGGCCAGGGAACGAAAATGAACTTCCCACTCAGACCAATCAACAGTGTCCGTCGCACGTCACGGGACCTGTTTGGTCTGTCCCAAACAGTACCAAACAATCGGATCGTCTTGTTCGTCCTGAGTCAACCCTGCCAGTGCTTCCCTTCGAAACACGAAATAATCTGTCTATGTCACGCTCATTGCCACCATTGAAGCCTGCCTTCCTAGGAAAGTTCATCGACGGTGTACGCGGGTGGTGTGCTATGACCTGTGAGTACTCATCCGGCTCTGCTGCGCTCTTTGCCCCACGATGCTGACGAGACGTGCTTCCTCCACTCGCTTCTTGCCCTAGGAATAGCCTCCCAAGGACGGGCTTCCGAGACCTGCGACGCCTTCCATCTCAGGAAAACTGGGAACAGGGCAATACTGACGGAATGGCTGAAGTTCTGCGCCGATCGATGGGGGTGGGGCAGGTGAGTTTCCCCCAAGTTATTTTTTTCATATTACCGCGTCTGTAGTCCAGATCTGCATAGCACTGGCATTCGCCATCACCACACTGGCAACAGCTGAAGCCGACGAGCTATGTCAGGCGCCTTCTTTGGCGCTGTCGTGCTTACCATCTTCTTGCCGCTGTGGAGCGTGCGGTGATGGCGGACAACCCCACTGCAAGAGACGACGACGCAGCTGCGTCGATGCTAGCCACGAGCGGCCTAGGTCCCTGACCATCACGATGCCTCGGCCCTGCGCAACCCCGATCGTGGCGACCCTGACGACACCGTGGCGACGGCAGTAATGCGAACAATAACCCAACGACGATGATGCGGGGGACGGGGGCGGGGCTCACTCAGCCAATGCGAGCCGCAACCCTGGTGTGCGCTGGGTGTCCGACAATGACAACGATGACACGGCGGCGAACGGCACAGTGTTGACATGGTCTCCAACCCCCGTACGCCACCGACCACGATGAAGACGCAGCAGGGGCAAAGTGGGCCTACCAATGACGACGATGCGGTGGCAGGGTAGTCCCTCCACCAAGGTGGGACACACACAACACCTGGGTTCTACGAACGCGACATGAGGGCGACGACGCGGCGGTGGGGGTAACGTGAGTCGCAACTCCGTGCACTCCCAACCATGGCAACAGCACATGGGTGGGCTCACCAACGCGAGTTGCAATTCCCATGTACCCCAGTGACGACAATGTGGTGCGGCGCAGAGGGGGCGACATGAGCCACAACCCCCGTTTGCACCCGACAACGACGGCGTGAGGGCAGGGACTCAGAGACGCGCCACGGATGACGACAAAGACACACCTGCGCACGATCCTAGTCATGGTGACACGACTTACATCACAGTTACTTTGTTATTGTACTGTAGCGGACCTGTCGTCATGTAGCCTGAGGCCCTATTTAGCTGGGTTTTGAATACATTTCTTGTTGTCTTTATTAATTCACTTAATCTAATCTAACAACGCTTTCTTTCACATAATTTGAGCTGCTTACCAGTATTCCCCACAAGTATAATCAAAAGTTGGTAAGTGCTTACAAATTGGCCGTGAAATTGTAAGCGCTTGCGACATGAGCACACGATTATCTAGAAGTCGTGATTACTTATAAATGGACATGAGAATTGCAGTAGAATTGCAAACACTTATATTAAGGTTATAATTCATGCAAATGATTTGGTATCCCGGCAAGCACCGAAATTTTTTCTTTTTTTTGCTGATGTAGTTTTTCTACTCTCCATGGATCTCAGGCTCATTCGCCTTGATGGGAGGTATAGGCTGCAGAAAAAGATTGGGTCTGGGTCATTTGGTACGCTACGGTGCTACTTCACCTGTCCTGTTTGGCTTACAAGTGAATAGGTGAAGTATTTTTTGCATGCAACATGTTACGTTTCAGACTGACAGGCACCTCGGGCCGGGAAGTGGACACTGACGTACAAGGGTATGACACTGCGTCAGCAGTATATTGTCATGGACTTAGTAGGATCAGTCAGCCGGGTAAGCTCCGGCACATGTGATTGTGTACGATAACAGTTCGGATCATGACTCATTCCTAGGATAGCTGTACTAGGGTTCACGGTACTTACGCTATTGGCTAGTGATAGTTCGAGTGGCGCTTTAAAGCCCGTGCGTATCTGTATAAGTAGTTCACCTGTGAAGACCAAGAACGGCATCTTGGTCTTCTTCAATACCACTGTCTTCTATTCGCATTCTCAGGGCTTACTCTCCCTTTAAGTGAGTCGTCCGGCATATCCCCTTAGACCAGGGATCCCCGTGACTTATCCCGAGTTCCCCCGTGGGCAGTGGAATATCCCGTTGGGACTGTCGCGCACCAAATCCACCTCTACGTCAACGAGCGTGTTGCATCGCCTTACACTTCATTCTACATCCTTGACCACCCTTCTTGGAACACCGTACGCCACGTCCCTGAAGCACTGACAGGAATACCCGTACACGAAGACATACACGCATACTTTGGACTCGACGAGCGTCTTCTACCTCATCCAGCCTTCTACTCTGACTCCCCCGCAAACAGGAACTACTACACAACTAGGATCGCCACCACTCGAGAGGCCTAAGTCAGGCAAGCGTCCGTGGTAGACGTTACATTAAGACCAAGATCCCACCGTGGCCAATCCTACAAAAACAACCAAAGACTTCTGGGTCCCATTCCGACCCTATCACATCGACAGAAGAGGAATCAGAAACGTCCCCAAACGCTACCTAGAGACCGCATTTTGGAAAGACGACGCGGAGGACCCAGGCTACATTACCTACTACATTGATCGACAAGGAAACCAACAACTTATCGCTGTAGAATTCAACTTCGACACCACCTGCTGGGTCGAAATCCGCTGGGACGACCACATCAACAAGTACAAAATCACAAGGCCAGCAAGCAGCGGCCTCAACCTTGATATCCTCCAAAGCAACGTCGTCACGAGAGACCAGTGGGGGCTCATCGATGGACAGGAAGAAGAACCCCTCCAATCCCCGACACCCAAGACGCCAGCACCCTCTCCATCCATCGCAAGCAACCCAGAAGAAATCAAAATCATCCAAGACCAGCAAGAAGAAGAACGCCTAGAGCAGATCGCTGAGTCCATTCCCACCAACATGTCAACTACAGTTACTCAAAACGTCGCGGCCAGAACCACACTATTCGCCCTATCAGACCCCGATACAAACAACAAAGGCAAAGGAAGGGAAGGGGGACCACTGCTAGGAGGAGGACCACCACCAGGAGGAGACCCAGACGACGACCCACACCACGATGAAGACGAAAACCAGGCAGATAACCCAGCAGCCTTCGCCATGCCCGACACCGACAAGTTCCTAGGAAAGGAACCCAAGATATTCACGGGCAACCGCGACGAGGCAGAAGCCTTCCTGTCTCAGTGGAACAGATTTGCAGGGGTCAACGTTGCTAACCGCAGCATGAAGGTCCCATACATCAAAGCCATGATGTTCCTCACATACATCCAAGGCCCCCTAGTCGATGAATGGGCCACCGAGACCACTAAGTGGCTGGACAGTCAGCTCAACAAGAATGACCCATGGAACTGGGTAGGAGTAGAACTCGCCTTCAAAGGGCAATTCCGCGACAACCTGGAAAAAGATCGTGCAAGACTAGAGCTCGACAAAGGATTCCAAATGACGGGAGGAGATATAGACAGCTACGTCACTAAATTCGAGAAAACAGTCAGACAAGCTGATTACTGCCTCGACAAACCTTTGGTCCTCGACAAGTTCACCCGAGGAGTACCATTCACCCTCTATCAAAGCGCATACCAATTCCATAACCTGCATACCTACTCTCAATGGAAGAGCGCACTCATCGAACAACAGAAACGGTACCTCCACATGAGGGCCAAAGCGGACGGCTTTGGAAGACGACCACAACAACAGCAGCAGCAACACCCTCGCCAGAACCAACCCGCCAGGTTCCAACCTCCGCAGCGCCAAGGACAAGGACAACCACAACAGGGATGGCAGCAATATCGAAACCACCCCGACGCTATGGACACCACTCCAGGAAGAATCCGCGCACGCCTCGCGGGGGCAGGAGATGCCGACCCGCATAACCCGAAAGAATGGGACGACTACATCAAGGCGCGACCCCCATTCGACAGACCCCTGTTCGCACTGAGAGGAGGGTTCACCCAATGCAGAAGAGGAGGGCGCGGAGTTATAAACTCAAGGGACGTAACCTGTTATAACTGTAACCAGAAAGGCCACTTCTCACGAGACTGCAACCAGCCAAGGAAGGCCAGAGGCAGAGGAGCCTATATAGAGGAAGTACCCACTGCACCGCCAAGCGTCATGGAAGAAACCCTCATCGACCTCGACGAGCCAGTACAGGCTAATTGCGCAACCTCAATCGCTCCCGAGATTAGCGATATTATGGGACGCATCGCCGCACTTCCAGAGGAGCATAAGGAGACGTTTATAAGAGATATGGTGGGGAGGCAGGATTTTCAGAGCGCCTGAACCCAATGGCCTAGGTGAGGGCTTCAAATTGTAACTCGTCGTTCATAACGCACTATCGATCTATGCATGTCCCAGTTTCAATCCGCACGAGTAACTTCATGGCCGACAAAAAAGCGCTGGTAGACTCCGGAGCCATGCACAACTTCATACATCCGGACTTCGTCAAACGAATGGGTCTAGGAATCCAAGAACTACCAAACCCACGCAATATCTGGAATATCGATGGGACACATAACAAAGGAGGGAAAATCACCCATTGCGTCGCCCTCAACATACAGACTGACGGAAAGCTTAAAACCATCCAGTTTCTCGTCACCAACATAGGAGGAGAAGATCTTATCTTGGGATATCCATGGCTCGCCACATTCCAACCCAACATACAATGGGCTACCGCAACCATGGACACCAAACAGTACCCCATCATTATCCGCACCACAAATCCCAACAGACCTTTTGACCTCACAGCAGCCAAGGCAGAAATCCGACAACTAGTAACCCAAAAACAAGACGAACAACGGGAAAACATCGTCCGAGAACTTGAGGAAGAAACACACCCGGTGCACATACGGACAATGGCAACAGAACTGGCAATATCCGCACAACAATACACAGAAAAAAGGGAAATCCCCGAAGAATACAGACGACACGCGAAGGTATTCAGCGAGGAAGAATCTCAACGCTTCCCCCCTACCAGACCGTGGGATCACGCCATCGACCTTAAACCAGACGCACCACACTCCATCAATTGCAAGATCTACCCTCTCAACCAGACGGAAGACAAAGCATTGGATGACTTCCTGGAGGAACAATTGGCAAAGGGATATATACGACCATCTAAATCACAGTACGCATCACCATTCTTCTTCGTCAAAAAGAAGGACGGAAAGCTACGCCTGGTACAGGACTACAGAGAACTCAACAAATGGACCATCCGCAACCAATACCCCCTCCCGCTAATACCAGCACTCATCGCTGATCTCAGCGGAGGATGGATATTCTCGAAATTCGACGTTAGATGGGGCTACAATAACATCCAGGTCAAAGAGGGAGATGAACATAAGGCCGCATTCAAAACCAAACGAGGATTCTTTGAACCTCTCATAATGTACTTCGGCATGACCAACTCACCTTCCACCTTCCAGGAAATGATGAACCAGATCTTCGCCCCGCTTATCGAATACCACGAGAAGAAGGGAACGGTAATCCGCATATACATGGATGACATAGGCGTGGCGACATCTACAACGGAACAGGCACATACGGAAGCGGTCCATGACATACTCGACCTATTAGAGCAACACGACCTCTACCTCAAACCAGAGAAATGCACTTTCCACTCAGACGCCCTCGATTACCTGGGGGTAATCATTAAGAAGGGGGTGATTCGCATGGACCCTATCAAAATTTCCGGCATATGCGAATGGCCCACCCCAAAAACTGTCAAACAAGTGCGATCATTTCTAGGATTCTGCAACTTCTACCACGCCTTCATTCGAAATTTTGCCACACACACTCGACCACTCAACAAACTCACACGAAAGGACACGGAATGGCAATGGGGAATGGAACAACAACAAGCATTCGACAAACTCAAAGTCCTAGTCACCGAAGAACCAGTACTCAAACACCCAGAACTGGACAAACCCTTCGAACTAGAGGTCGACGCATCCGGCTACGCAGTAGGAGCAGTACTCCTCCAACGAGGCAAAGATAACAAACGACACCTGATCGCCTACTACTCCAACACCCTCAATGCAGCGGAAAGAAACTACGACATCTACGACCTGGAACTTTTGGCAATCATCAAGGCGTTGAGAAACTGGAGATCGTACCTTGCCGGATCCCCTCACAAGATCAAAGTATTCTCAGACCACATGAACCTGCAGTACTGGAGATCACCCCAGAAGATCAGTCAACGGGTAGCCAGGGAAGTACTTGAACTCTCGGAATATGACATCGAAATTCACCACATCAAAGGAACGGCCAACGGACGAGCCGACGCCCTATCACGAAGGCCCGACTACGACCAAGGAGAACACGATAACGAGCAAGTCACTGTCCTACCTGACCACGTATTCGTCAGAGCAACAGAAGTCGACACTACGGAGAATCCCATACACACCAACCCGACGATCACCATCGCTGAAATGCAACCAACAAACCCCGTGTACATGCAAGACAACGAGATGGTCATGAAATGGGTAGACCCACACAAACTCAAACTCATTGAAGGAACTTGGTATAAGGATGGGCGAAGAGTAGTCACAGGGGACTCACACGAACGGAGACGTATTATACAAGCTCATCACGACCCCGTAGCCCACGGACACCCTGGAATCAGTCGAACCATCAAACTGATCGAAAGATACTACTGGTGGCCTGGACTCCACCAGGAAGCACAAGATTACGTCAAAGGATGCGCCGACTGTCAACGAATCAAGGTCAACAACCGACCAACATGCGCCCCTCTACAACCAATCTTTCCCAAACCAGAAGCAACCCCGTTTGAGACCATAGCCCTGGACTTCATCACGAAACTGCCATTAGCGGATGGCTGCAACTCCATATTGACGATAACAGACCACGACTGCTCGAAAGCGGCGGTATTTATCCCATGCCTCGAAGAGATAAGCGCAGAAGGAACTGCGGCCCTGTACGTGACACATGTCTTCTCCAGATTTGGATTACCGGCGCGTATCATCAGTGATCAATACCCATGCTTCGCGTCAAAGTTCACCCGCGAATTATGCCGGATACTGGGCATTGAACAGAACATCTCGACAGCGTACCACCCCAGAACGGATGGCCAATCGGAACGAACTAACCAATGGCTGGAACAATACTTGCGGTTCTGGGTTAATGAACGACAAGACAACTGGACGCACTACCTACCTATGGCGGAATTCACGCACAATAACTGGCCAAACGAGTCCACAAAGGAATCCCCCTTCAACATCCTCATGGGGTATAACCCGCGCGCCGACTGGATCGATCGACCATCCCCCATTCCGCAGGTGGCACTGTGGATCCAACAATTCAAAGAGGCTAGAACACCCGCCCAGGAACTGATGATCAAAGCGCAGCAGGGATGGATCAAGCACAAAGATACGCCCAAGTACCAAATCGGGGACTTTGTATGGCTCGAAGGACGCCACCTACGCACCAATCAGCCAACCACGAAGCTTGCGCCCAGGAGACACGGCCCATTCAGGGTTACCCAGGTGATGTCCACAGTCAATTACCGCCTAGAACTTCCCACGCAGTGGAGCATACACCCAGTATTTCACACGGACCTCCTGACGCCCTACCGTGAAACTCCCACACACGGCCCCAACTATCAGCGCCCACCACCAGATCTGATTGACGGTGAAGAAGAATACGAAGTCGAGAAGATTCTAGACTCTCGGCGGTTCGGCAGAACCAAGAAACTGCAATATTTGGTCAAGTGGCGCGGATACCCGGACTCGGATAATCAATGGGTCAATAAGGATGACATATTCGCTGACGACGCAATCCGGGAATTCAAACATTCAAACCCCGCCAGAGAAACACATATAAGCACAGGGCTATCCCAAGAGACGTCCCCATCTCCTTCTCCTACACTCCCATCCACTCATGTCCCACTCCCCAGTCCAAGTACACTATGTCCTCGATGACCTGCTCCCCATCTCCGTCCAGCCTACCGTCATCATTCAGGACACGCCACCATCACCCTTGTCGCTTCCCCAGTCCATTCAATCAAGCCCCAGTTGTCCAGTTACCCCCGTACCATCCCTTCTACCTTCGCCAACTCCTACAGCCGCAAATTCACGACCTACTTCTCCAGCGAGCGCTGTATCCTCCCGTCCTCCGTCCTGTACGGAGTTGACTCAAGTTCAAGAGGACCGGGCGTACGACCGGTATCTTTCCGAGGAGCACTGCCCCCTCAACGAGCACCTCACCTACAGGAACCACCTCACCTCCATGCACGAAGAAACCCCGCCACTATGCTCCACGGACGGGGAACCTCTCCTTATGCTGACTGCTCCTCGACCCACACTCCGAGTTTACAAGGCAGAGGAACATCGTTCAATTTCCCGATCTCGGGTGGAGACACCTCCACCCCACGGATTCCAACACAACAGGGGAGTCCATTACATCCCGTTCCAGATTCGCGACGCTCAGGGCCACTTGCACCCAGCTCGCTATTTGCAGCTCGTCTTTACGGCGGACCCCTTCGTGTTAGCCTACCGAAGGGGCAGCGACCAGCAGTATGGCAAGTCGGTGCATGCTCAGCCCAACTACGACGTACCGTCACCTACGTACACCAACGACGACCTGGTCTTCCTCGACCAGGACAGCGAACTCCGCGGCTCAGTCAACAGAGCCATGCTGGGGATGAAGGACCTCACGTTAACGGTGGAGGTACACCGTTATCGATGCCTCCAGGCCGGATATGTAGCCAAGGAGATCGAGCTGAGGAAGAAGATCGAGGAGCTGGATCGGATTGGGCTAATGCGCCGCGCCTGCGTGCTGCGGCTGCAGAGGGCCAACGCTATTCAGTGCATAGACGACGAACACAACTCTTACCACCCCGGAGTAGAGGAGGGACAACGAGTAGCAGAGGTCCAGGAGGCTTTCCAGCGCGGTCGATCTGGGGTCTCGACCATAAGAAGGGGGTGATGTTACGTTTCGGACTGACAGGCACCTCGGGCCGGGAAGTGGACACTGACGTACAAGGGTATGACACCGCGTCAGCAGTATATTGTCATGGACTTAGTAGGATCAGTCAGCTGGGTAAGCTCCGGCACATGTGATTGTGTACGATAACGGTTCGGATCATGACTCATTCCTAGGATAGCTGTACTAGGGTTCACGGTACTTACGCTATTGGCTAGTGATAGTTCGAGCGGCACTTTAAAGCCCGTGCGTATCTGTATAAGTAGTTCGCCTGTGAAGACCAAGAACGGCATCTTGGTCTTCTTCAATACCACTGTCTTCTATTCGCATTCTCAGGGCTTACTCCCCCTTTAAGTGAGTCGTCCGGCATATCCCCTTAGACCAGGGATCCCTGTGACTTATCCCGAGTTCCCCTGTGGGCAGTGGAATATCCCGTTGGGACTGTCGCGCACCAAATCCACCTCTACGTCAACGAGCGTGTTGCATCGCCTTACACTTCATTCTACATCCTCGACCACCCTTCTTGGAACACCGTACACCACGTCCCTGAAGCACTGACAGGAATACCCGTACACGAAGACATACACGCATACTTTGGACTCGACGAGCGTCTTCTACCTCATCCAGCCTTCTACTCTGACTCCCCCACAAACAGGAACTACTACACAACTAGGATCGCCACCACTCGAGAGGCCTAAGTCAGGCAAGCGTCCGTGGTAGACATTACACAACATCTTATCAGTACAAGACATTGTGATCAAACTTGAGCCACTGAACACAAGACAACATTTCCTGGAACATGAGTACCAGGTGTACCAGAAACTTTCCAGAGGAATAGGCATTCCACGCACCCGTTGGTTTGGCACAGAAGGTGGCTTCGATGTCCTGGCACTCAATCACCTGGGTCAGTCCCTTGAAGACCTTTTCGTCAGCTGCTACTTCAAATTCACGGTTCAAACCATTCTACTCCTTGCCGACCAGCTGGTTTGTCTTCATTTTCATAAATAGTGGATATGCTTATTTGCGGTTCTAGATCGAGCGCGTGAAGTTTATACACTCTCGCAACTTCATTCATCGTGATCTCAAACCTAGCAACATTGTCATGGGTACGGGGATGCAGGCCCCCATGGTCTACCTCATCGATTTTGGTCTATCGAAGGAGTACAGAGATCCTGATACCTATAAGCATATCCCCTTGAACACAAACCTCGGACTCACCGGAATGGCTACTTTCGCCTCCATCAATAGCCACCTGGGCTCAGAGCTTGGACGGCAAGACGACATGGAATCGCTCGCCTACATGCTCATTTACTTCCTTCGTGGTCGTTTACCATGGCAAGGCTTGCCAAACGGGTCTCGGTGCATCGTCAAATGCAAACAACGAACAATGCCACGCAACTTGTGTCAAGGCCTTCCTGTGGAGTTCTGCACCTTTCTTGAATACTGTCGCTCACTCAGTTTCAAAGAAAAACCGGACTATGGGTATATCAGCGATCTTTTCAAGAATCTGTCATCGTGTGAGAGTTTCCAGAATGTCGTGGTGTTTGATTGGGATAGGACTGACAATGGGCAACCCCAGAATCGGGTCAGCGATGGCCTAGGCGGATATACGAATAGGATTGTCGGGGGTCAATATGATCAAATCCTGAAGCGCCGTGAGGGGTATGTAGCCTTTCTATTTGTGAATATTATATGTTCAAGTCATGCTCTATCCAGATCAGAGATGTCAACCAATTGTGGCTAAACAAGTGACTCGCGAGTTTGACTCGTCACATGACGAGTACTCATGCCTGAACACTCGCACAAGTATGAGTCGACCCTTCTCCGAGCACGAGTACTCGCAAGTACTTGTGGTACTGGCACCAATACCAGTCCTAGCCTTTGTTTAAGTAGGGTTTTCAAGTATTATATAAAACTATTTATTGTATTGGGTTACAATGTACTACTAAACTACTTGTCGTCGCAGTTGCCCGTGTTGTTGTTGTTGTTGTCGGTCGATTTCACCCTATTGCCGTGTCGCCTCGTTGTCGTGGTTGGTGTGTATCGCCTCGCTGTGGTCGACGGGCGTCGCTCCGTCGTCGTCGCCTCGTCCAAGGCTTGGTCCAAGGCGTTGTTGCCGCCGCCGCCTTGCTGTTGCTGGCATCACCCTGTGGTCAGGCATCGCCGTTGCCATGGTCGATGGGTGTCGCTCCATCGTAGTCTTCGCATTGTTGTCGTCGTTGGCGCTGTCTTGCTGTTGCTGGTGGTGGTATTGATGCAAGCGCACGTGGCTTGGCCCAGCCTGCGGGCCGGTCCGCATATGCGAAACTGGCAATCACCGGGCGTGGGAAGCTCGGCGTCATTCGCGGCTCCTTACTGGTGAGTTTCTTACACCACGCTTACACCACGTGAGTGCTTATCATCATCCATACCACAACTACGACGCCTGGACAACGACAACGGCAGTGGAACAAGCGAGTGGCCAGCCACACGACAACAACAAACTCCCGCCAGCACCTCATCCGGGCCCATCGACGATGGGTCGACCACGTCCACGACGACACTACGGCGAATCGGCGATCAAGGCACTGGCAGGTCGAACACGACCACAGCCACGAAGACAACAACGGTCCACGACAACAACGGCGCACAACAACAACAGCTTACGACAACAACGGCCGTCGGCCCTCGATGACAACGGTCCGTGACGACAACGGTCCGCGACGACACTGATGACGACAACGGCGGCGGTAGTGACACAGCAACGACGCTAGTACGCGACAGCGGCAGGGGGCAGTGACAGTGCGGCGGACATTACAGGTAGTATAGCAAGTGTTTATAGTACATGTTTGTAGCTAGATCTTAGAAAAATAATAGTACCCTTTGAGTACTCGTTTCAGATGAGTACTCATACTGTCTGAATGAATACAAGTACTCGCACTCGTGAGTACTCACGGCTCAGACGAGTACTCGCGCCACGAGTACGAGTATCGGTCCTAAGAAATCAGCGAGTACTCGTGCCCACAAGTACTCGTACTGACGAGTACGAGACGAGTACGAGTCGCTTGTCGGAAAATTCCGACGAGTACTCATACTCGTGAGTGTCACTCGTTGACATCTCTGATCCAGATTGCGCTCCCAGAGGCATAAATTATCATCTGGTATTACTTCCACCTAGTTCTTACCTCACCGCCTTAGCTGGGGGATTCCAACATGTTGTAGCGGGATTTTTTATCGCTCTCATTTCATCATTTCAGATACTAAATATCATCCTTTGTGTTTTCACAGTGGTCTAGCTTCTGGCTCTTGAAAGGAGGCGGTCAATTGCGTTGTCCAGGATGTACAGAGGACTTGGATTTGTGAATTGGCAATGTTTCCTTTGGCATTCATGCTCACGTCATTCGAACAGCTCCTTTTGCCTCCTCGGGCATCCATTTTACCATCTCTTGTTGTGCCGACTTGAGGATCACCCCGACCGCGTTGATGTGTCCATCTGTGACCCTGCGGACCTTTCACAGTCTGTCGCTGTCCCTTTCAGAGCTCGCTGGGCTGCCCAGGTTGGTTTTGTCACTGCCTTCGCCTACCAGGTCCCCACATATGGAGGCACTAGATGACCAAGGAAAATGTATGTGTGCCAAGTACTTCTCATAAATGATAACCGCACATGTGAGTTTAGGAAGAAGAATGGGTGGCGGACGCGAATGTGTTCTCCCAAGAAGACGACGATACTCAGGGATACAGCATCTGCCTAAAAACCTTCTACGACAGCAACCCGTCCATCGTCATCGTTGACCAGCGACCCCTAATCATCTTTGGCCACTGCACTCTCTTCCTCAAGCGCATCGGAGAGGTGCAGCGCTACCACGCGCCGGCGGCAGTCGACCTGCTCGAGAAGCACCACCCTCCCCAACACCACTGGTGACACAGTAGTAATAGCAGTGGCGACAGCACGGCCGCAGGCACGGAGGCAGGTGCGGCAGCGCTTGCGTGGGTGAAGGCGGAGCTCGAGAACGCGTCAAACAGCATGTCGAGCGAGAAGATCGAGGCACGCGTCAAGGAGCAGTAGTAGTTAATTTGTAAGCTATTATATCTGTATTCAAGGGCACGAGTGTGAGTGTGTTTACAGCGCGTACCGCGTTTCAGTCCGCTGAGCCAGAGACAGACTGAAATTCGCCATCTTGAAGTCGACTTGGTCGACACAAGTCGACACAGTAGCTGAGTCAGGTCAGTTGAAACGGCCCATGTGACCCATTAGGCTACAACTCCGTGAAAGCCGTGACTTGGCAAGTTGACTCACGGCTAGCCGAGTCACGGCAACACTACCTTCACCTGTGGTAAGACCTATCTGTGTATCCATTATCGATAGTTATAATTGGCCACAGAACACTGTCGGTGCTTCGGCAACAGTAAACGAGGCGCGTGAGGAGGCTCTTCCTCCTCCTTCACCGCCTCATTCCCGTCCCTTGTCATTCGTCCATATGCGTACAGCTATGCCAAAACCAGATGAGCTGCGGGTCATGAGTGTAGAGGTACCCATGACAGCGGCAGTTCCTGACAATCTGCACGAAGCCACAGACTCTGAGATGGCACCCAATCCTGTCCAGGAGTGAGAGCGAGTACCCGAACCACCTTTGGCTGCTTCCGATGCGGCACCTAGTCATGATGAGCCTCGAGTATCCACGGGTCATGCGGTGGTACGCATTCCAGGGGAGTCATGAGGTATCATCGACCCGGATATGCCATCAGTTCCAGACTCGTCTCAGCCATCTGCGGGTCATGAGGCATTAGCTGTTCCTGGCGAGCCGCAGGAAACCATAGCCTCCAAGCCCGTGCACATCCCCGGAAAGTCGCAGGAGACTGCAGCTCCCGAAGTATTGAATGTTCCTGGTGAGTTGCGGGAGGTTGTAGCTCCCCAGAAGTCGCACGATCCCAGCGAGGTGCAGAAGACCACGGCTCCAGAGGTATCTAACATTTCTGGCGAGTTTCGGGACACTGCAGCTCCCCAGCCATCGCCCATTCCTGGTGAGTTGCGGGAGATCGCTGCTCCCGAGGTATTGAATGTTTCAGGCAAGTTGCGGGACGTTGTAGCTCCTCAGAAGTCGCACAATCCCAGCGAAGTGCAGGAGACTGCGGCTCTAGATGTATCTAACATTTCTGGCGAGTTTCAGGACCCTGCAGCTCCCCGGCCATTGCCCATTCCTGGCAAGTTGTGGGAGACCGCAGCTCCCAAGGTATTGTACACTTCCAACGAGTCGGTAGACACCGCAGCTCCTGAAGCGGCACATGTTCCTGACAAGTGTCGGGCTCCGAATGTTCCGACGGTGGGGACAAGATGGAAATTGACTCTGTTGTAAAAGATGAGGAGGATGCTATAAGTCAGGCTAAGAGCGGCCGTTTCACTGTTGACTATGTGAGTAGTATCCGTACATTATCAAAAAGGGTGTTTTGTGAACACCCCCACTCCTTCCTAGTTGGCTAGGGCGCCATATCCTCAGCTCCTATCCAAGAGACACTACGCTGCCGCCCACTGGGGGTGGCTCATTCTCAACCCATCTGACCACATGGGAGACCTTATAGAGCGATGTACGATTTTTATGGGCGCCGTGCTCGATCTCCACGATGATATTTCATATATCAGGGATGGGCTTCGCAAGGCTAAGCAGTCGAACGAATGGAAGACGTAGTTAGACACAGTTTTGTACCAATACTAGTACCCGGTACTTGAAATCGCATTGAAGGTCCACGAAACACTTCTGGCTGACTAGTCAAAGAGGAAAGAAGAATGTTAGTATCCAAGACGAGGATGATATATCCTGACATGAGCTGCAACCCGACATAAGCAAAACCATTCTCTAGCAGGTTACGGAGTCCTCTACGGGGAACGTGGCTCACGTGCGAAGGCAGACGGGGTGCAAAAGCACAGGAAACACTGGATAGACGAATAAGACTCAGGAATCGCCTACGAGCGATGACTGAGGTGTACATGATAGACTACGTGGGTACAAGTATCGAATAAAACACGGGGTACCATCAGTACCGTATTCACATGTGCATAGGTATAGTATGATATCTAGAACAGAGACGAAACAGTAATTAACTCATGAGAAGAATCAATTAATCAGTCAATTTCAACAACACGAGCCACACCGGCCTCGCGTGCGATGGGAACTCAACGCATTCCATGCCAAACCATATATTTAGGGGAACTACATCGATCATCTGAGGAAGCCTGCTTGTCGTCCGAAGGAACATTGGACGATTGCGGACACATTTCTAGCATCTGGGAAGCATGTGTGATGTCCAAGGAACAATGTCAGCAACCCATGGGGACGGAGGATATGTATCATCCTTCTGATTTCATGTATGCACCAGATGACGGAGGCGTCCCCCCCTATCGAACTCTGTAATTACATGCGTCCATTACAATGTCCCCAGGATAAAACCAAGCATGAAACACCAAAGAGTGCTCAGTGGTTTCATGTATGTTTCACAATACCGCACCGCAATTCTTCCGGGTGGAAAACCTGGAATACGTGACTGTACTGCCAATGAGCCTATATAAACCTGATCATACGTGCATAGCACAATTCCATACATGTAATGCCACCACAGGGGCGTTAAGTACGACGTGTACTTCGTAAGTCACAACGGGTCACGGAAAGGGTCAAGTCGGTCAAGACTTTAGTTCGGTGATGCACAAGTATCACTTGGTCTCCCGGGACACAAGGATAATAGAGGATAGGCTCAAACGCAAAGGCGAGCAGAAGAATTGACTCAAGCACGAAGGCAAGTTCAGGCGGGATCGTGAGACGAAAGTGTGGTATTACACAAGAAGTCAAGTCTACCGTACAAGCTAGGTATACGAGACCTTATATAGTAGTACAGGGTGTTTGGTTGAACCAAACACAAGGCGTGATGATGAGCCTTCAGCTCAAGAATGGAACAAAGGGGAATCCGGATATAGTATAGTGAGAATGTGCGGAGTCATGCGCTCATGAGAGTAGCTCGGAAATGTGGGGTGGTTTTCAATGGCGCAAACTACCCCTCGAACTAAGTCGTGCGTAAGTGGAATCGAAGAAATCGAAGCGGTGCGTGAGAAATAGGAAGCCCACGGAAATCGCGTATCGTACATGGAAGTGGAAGAGAAAAGTGAATCGTAACATTACCCCCCTACCAGACTCGAAGTCGCCACGACTTCGACTAGTCACTGCCAATGTAGTCGTAGACGTCGGCGTCAACCTCATTAGTGGGAGTTGGGCTGCGTGCGACTGGGCAAGTATGCCGTGCCAGGAAGCGGAGTCGCCCCCACTCTCCGCAATTCCTGCACTGTTCGTACATGGGGCACTCGATCTCCTGATGTCTCGCGTCATGCCAGAGGCACTTGCCGCACCAACGGGGTTCGGCAGGTGGTTCCTCATACGCGGGGGACATGGGAGAGAGTTGGCGGATGAGACATACATCCATGTGGTGTGTCCTGCTTCCACACCACTGACATCGGTGGATGAGTAAAGGGGCGCGGCCCAACTTGGGGCAGTCCGCGATGAGATGCCCCTTCTCGTGGCATTCGTAGCATCTGCGACGATGCTTGTCCTTCTCCCCGTGGACTCGTGGCATCTCGCAGGGTCCCCCCTCTCGTGGAACGAAGGGCATAGCGTAGGCGTCAAATCGGGGACGTATGGGTTTGGATGTGAGCTCCACATACTTTTCCGAGATGAGGGGGATGGCCCGGGCGTATTGGAGTCGCTTTCGCACTCCTCCGAGCCTCATAGAGAGATGGAAGCGATCAGCGATGAGCTTATCTTCGAGACGATGCATCTCGGAGGCACGTTGCTCAACCGCATCCTTCTCGATCAGGCAATCACGAAGACGCGAGATTTCGGCGTGGAGTCGAGGTTGACAAAGTTCTACCAATACTTCGTCGATGACGATGCGGCGGGGGTCGTGAGGGTGGAACATATTGATCATATTGTCAGTGATGTGCTGTGGCATTTCTCCGGTGTACCCGGGGTTTAGGTATACCGAGCAGCCGTAGCATGGTTGCCCCTTGGCCATGGTGCCGATGACCTCTTTATACTCCTTGCGATAGTAGATGTACTTCGCGAGTTCCTTCTCATGACCATCCCCGATCATGAGTGGAAAGAAGGTGGGTTTGTCGGGGGTGTTCGGGAAGAAGGGGATACCGGGGTCATTGGGGTCGTGATCGTCTCCTTCGATGGGGGCAACACGATCATAGTCAATAGGGTCGTCATCAAGGAGGGCGAGACGTGGGTTAGGTGGGAGGAGATGTGTGTCGGAAGGAGGGAGGAGTTCTTCATCGCGGGTGGGGAATGATGTACGGGGGTCAAGCTGCAAGATGGCCGCCATCGTCTGCAGTTCAGGAGGTGGGGTTTCGGGTAGGTCTGGCACCGGCGCGGGAGAGTCGGGTGTAATTTTTTCCATGGCTAGCGCTAAGACTGGTACGGGCGGAGAATCGGAGGTGGCTGAGTACGGTGTGCGAAGTGTAAGGGACTCAGGGACTCCAAGGTCCTGCGAGGGGATCGTCAAGTTTTCGAGAATGATAGAGGCAGGAGGGCGGACTGGGACGGTGGAGACAAGAGGAGTGGTCGACATCGTTGGGAAAAGGAAGATGGGGAGATGTGGAAGTCGATGGGTCGGGTTTTTATATCTTTCGTCCAGCCCCGTCGGCGGAAGGGTTAGATTGATAGAATGCGGCGATAAGGTCAGGTGCATGTTGTACGTTGTTTAGTGGCTCCCACGAGCTGTCGCTCATGGGAAAACCTTTCCATTGAACCAGGAACTGGAGTTTGCGCCCTCAGCCATGGAATCTAGATCCGAGGATCTGCTCCACTTCGAACTCCTCTTCTCCATCGATAAGGTCAGGCGGTGGTCGTGTGAAGTTAGCTCCATGTAGCTCCGTCTCCTTATATGGAGTGAGGAGATTAGCGTGGAACACGGGATGAATCTTCCATGTGTTCGGGAGTTCGAGTTCGTAAGACACCGCTGATAAGACCTTCTTAATGCGGAACGGCCCGTGACGTTTGGGGGCTAGTTTGGCAGTGGGGTAAAAGGTCCAAAGGTTCGTCCCTTCTAGCCAGACTTGTGCGCCTTCTTGATAGGGGATGAAACACGTCTTGCCCCTTTTTGCCATCAGATCTTGCGCGTGTTTAATACAATCTTGCGCATGTTGTCTTTGGGTGGACATCTCTTCTAGACGTTGGTCTACTGATGGTGTTAATGTGGGTTTTGGCGTCCATGCGGTGCGTGGTTCCCACCCCATGATAAGGGAGAACGGGGAGTGTTTGGTTGTGGCATTTGGCCATGAGTTATGCGCAAATTGTGCCACTGGGAGGGCCTCTGCCCAATTGTCCTGTTGTACGTTACTCCAGTGCCGGAGATATTGTTCTAGCCACTGGTTTGTGCGTTCTGATTGTCCATCAGTTTGAGGGTGGTACGCGGAGGATATATTTTGTCTGATCCCAAGGACTTGGCAGAGTTGTTTCATAAATGTCGATGTGAATCGGGGATCTCGGTCCGTGATTAGTTTACGAGGTAGACCGTAGTGAGGGTAGACGTGATGGAGGTAGAGACGCGCCACTCCTTCTGCTGTAATGGATTCGTTGCAGGGGATGAAGATGGCTGCCTTTGAACAGTCATGGTCCGTAATTGTGAGGATGGAATCGTATCCATTGGATGGTGGTAGTTTTGTGATGAAATCCATTGCGACAACTTCGAATGGCTCTGGGTTTGGGTTTGTGGAGATGGGGAATAAGTGTGGCTTTTGTCGGTGAGGGTTTATCTTGTTGGCTTGGCACGTAGCGCAGCCTTTGACATAGTCTTCCACGTCTTTGCGCATGTTGGGCCACCAGTAGTCACGTCGTAGGAGTTCGTATGTGTTTGCGATGCCTGGGTGTCCCATGGCTGGAGTATCATGAAAGAAAGTGATTACCCCCCGTTTAAGGTCGTTGTCGCCCACGACAACCAGAGCGTCGTTCTTCCACCAGAGCCCGTCCAACTTTTTCAAGTTATGCGGCTCCACCCATCGCAAGACATCCTTCTCGTCAAGATTCTGCGCTATTTGGGTCCAAATATCCATGTCATGCATTGACATTTCCGTAGCACGGATGAAGCGATCAGCGGGGAGGACTATAATGTCGTTGTTGTCGTCTTCGCCGAGCGCGTAATCTGCACGTCTAGATAGGGCATCTGCGCGGCTGTTCTTTACTCCCGAGACATGTTTTAGCACAAAGTCATATTCGGATAGCTCTAGGAACTCTCGAGCTACGCGGCGACTGATCTTTCGTGGTTCTTTCCAATATTGGAGGTTGGCGTGGTCGGTATGAATGATAATCTTGTGGGGGGAACCAACCAGGTATGTTCGCCAGGTGCGTAGTGCCTTCACAACCGCTAATAGTTCCCTGTCGTAGATGTCATAGTTGCGCTCTGCTTGGCTAAGGGACTCGGAGTGGAATGCTACTGGGTGCATCTTGTTATCGGGGCCTAGTTGGTTTAGTACGGCTCCTAATGCCACATTGGATGCGTCGACTTCTAGTTCGAAAGGTTTTGTGAGATCAGGAAATAGAAGGGTGGGTTCGCGTCCAATGCATGCTTTGATATTATCGAACGCTGCTTGTTCATCCTGTCCCCAATGCCAAGGCGTGTCTTTTCGTGTGAGGTTGTGGAGTGGTCGTGCGATGGTTGAGAATCCGCGGATAAACCGTCTGTAGAAGTTGCAGAACCCTAGGAAGGCGCGCACCTCCTGGAGATTCTTCGGAGCTTGCCACTCCTGAATTCCTTTAACTTTGACAGGGTCCATGCGTACATTTCCGTGTCCGATGATGAGTCCTAGGTACTCAACCTCATATGCTTCGAACACGCATTTTTCCGGCTTGACATATAGGTTGTGTTCTTCACACAGACGGAGAACTTCGTGGAGGATGGATCGGTGGTGATTAAGGTCGTTAGCCATGGCGATTAGAATGTCGTCCATATAGACGATGACTTCATTAGTGAGTATGAGTGGACGGAAAATCCAGTCCGCCATGGCTTGAAAGGTGGCAGGGGAGTTGGTCATGCTGAAGTACATAACTCGGGGTTCGAACGTCCCTTGATTCGTTTTGAACGCCGCTTTCCACTCATCCCCTTCTCGTATGCGGACATTGTTGTATCCCCACCGGATGTCTAGCTTTGAGTAGAGGCGTGCGGGTCGTATGCGGTCAATGAGTTCTGGAATAAGTGGCAGAGGATAGTGATTTTTGACGGTGACTTCATTCAACTGTCGATAGTCTTGGACGGGTCTTAGTTTTCCGTCCTTTTTCTTGATGAAGAAGAATGGGGAGGCGTAGGGGGACTTTGAGACGCGGATATATCCTTTCTCAAGTTGTTCGTTGAGGAAGGTCGTAAGGGCTTCTCCTTCGTTCTGGGCCAACGAATAGACTTTGCAATCTAGGGCCGCAGGGGCGTTGGGGAGTAGGTCAATGGCGTGATCCCAGCTTCGAGAAGGTGGGAAACGATGTGACGCTTCTTCATCGAACACCTTTCGGTGATTATGATACTCTTGGGGAACCATTTCCTCGAATGTACGCTCCTTCCTTGTAGCCGCCTCTCTCTGCGCTAACTCAGATGCTGTCGTTGTTTTTCGTAATAGGGCGATACAAGGTTCCTGCTCATCGTCCATGAGCTGTTCCCAGGCTTCCTCGTCAAGTTGATACGTCTCCAACGCTTTAATGGAAGCTTCCAAAGGCGTGGCTTCGTCTGACAAGTGAAGGCTTGCGATGACGACTGGCTGACACTCCTCGTTCAGCGTCGCTTCTCCCCATTTTATCACTGGCTCAAAAGCCGTGAACCATGGGTATCCAAGGATTACTTCGTCCCTTCCGAGGTTCGTAACCAGGAAACGTAGTGTCCTGGTTTCCTTTCCTGTTCTGACGGTGAGATCGGTATACTGAGTGATCGCACCGTCTTGATTGTGTGTGCTGTCCACGTTCCAGATGCGGATAGGCTGAGTGACATCGCGTGTAGAGATTTGAAGTCTTTTAAGCAGTGAAGAACAGATGAAATTGTTGGTAGCTCCCGAGTCGATGAGAACTTGTCTTTCGGCCGTCGCGTGTGCAGATTTGAACAGAACTGGAATTCGCATAGAACGATATCTGCTATGGTACACGTTTAGATTTAATGCTCTAGCCCAGGCCGCCGGGTTCAAGCGTCGAGAAAATCCTCTTTTCCAAATAGTTTGTCCACCATGAGGTCTCGTACCTCTTGGCTCTGCGCCTTCATCGCCGCGATCTGAGCATTAGCCTGTTCTTCATTCGAAAGTACGCGACTAGAAGATACGGCGATAGTAGTGACGGCGGGAGTTGGTAGATGTGAGGGAGTGGGGATAGGATTTGCGTTGGTGCTCGTGGTAGCCTCAGCGACTCTCGCACCCTTTTGTGGACAGTTACGCGAGATGTGTCCTTGAACACGACAGCGAAAACATCGTCCTTCTTTCTGAAGTTGGGCTTTGTCAGAGTCGGTGAGAGCCGCATTGGCTCTGGCGCGTCCAACATCCATGGCGTTGGGATCGCGATTCTTGCTGAGGGCCTGGACCCACTGGTCCCGATTGTGTACCCCCTTTTTCTGGCGCGGAGTTCTGCCCTTTCCAAGGCGGTCCTTGAGAATCAGGTATTCAGCCTGCTGTAGGCGAGCAGCCACTTTCCAATCATCCCATGTAACGGGGTGTTGGAAACGGATGGCATTGATTACTAACTGGTTTGGGAGTCCATCTTGAAATAGCTCCAGGGTTGTAGCCTCGTCAGGTCTATATCCTGCTTTGGTGACTAGGTTTTGGAACTGGGCGATGTAGGAGTCGATGTCCTCCCCCTTCATACTAAGGGTTTGGAGTGTTTTGCGAGCTTTGGTTTGCTCAGCGGTGTCCGTGTATGCCTGACGGAAACGGATTTCGATTGTGTCCCATAAATTCTGTTCGGTTCGGAGAACTCCCGCGGCAATTTGATCGTTAAGCCAGGTGGTTTGCTCATCCACCCAGTCGTCAACGAGGGGTCCTCGTAGATAAGAGAGGAGGGTCATGGCCCTTCGATAGGGGACTGTCAATTGTTCGATGTCTGGGTTCATTCCTAGATAGATGGTAAAGGCTCTGAGGAATGATCGGCTTTGTTCTCGGTTTCCATCGAACACTGGGGGTGGATTTCCTCCGAGGCGTCCATTGCCTCCTGGGGCTCCGATTGGAGCGGCGCCTCCGATTGGTGCGCCACCTGCGCCACCACCACCTGTGCCACCACCACCTGCGCCACCACCACCTGCACCACCGCCACCTGCACCACCGCCTGTCGGTGGGATAGGTGCGCTGCTTCCTCCTCCACTAGGCGGGATTGGTGCTCCGCCGCTTGGCGGGATAGGTGCACCTCCTCCTCCACTGGTGAGGGTGGTACTGGCTGATGCCTGCGTTTGGGTTGCCATTGATTGTGACGGGAGTGATGTCGTGGGGATGTCTGTTACGGGGATGGGGATGCTGGGTGAAGAGGCGCTATTGGGTTGATCAATGTCAATTCCTGATGGATTCGACTTTTTCCAAGGTCCGACATTAAGTTCTAGGGGAACTGGTTTTATAGTATACCAGCTTCCTTCGTTAGGGGAATAGTCAATGAAGCACCAGATGCGATGATCTTCGAGGTAGTGAATCTGGTGGTAGTCTTTGATCTTTGGGTCGAAGATGAAGTATCCTTCAACTCCTTTGATTTCTGTCCAGACGGCTGCTCCCTTGATACGGTCGGAGAGCTCGTCGGTACTAAGGCGTGTGATATATTCGGGTTTGAACTGGGATCGGCTGCGGCTAGATGTCGCCAGTTTGAGAGACTTGACTTAATGTAACGCCACCACAGGGGCGTTAAGTACGACGTGTACTTCATAAGTCACAACGGGTCACGGAAAGGGTCAAGTCGGTCAAGACTTTAGTTCGGTGATGCACAAGTATCACTTGGTCTCCCGGGACACAAGGATAATAGAGGATAGGCTCAAACGCAAAGGCGAGCAGAAGAATTGACTCAAGCACGAAGGCAAGTTCAGGCGGGATCGTGAGACGAAAGTGTGGTATTACACAAGAAGTCAAGTCTACCGTACAAGCTAGGTATACGAGACCTTATATAGTAGTACAGGGTGTTTGGTTGAACCAAACACAAGGCGTGATGATGAGCCTTCAGCTCAAGAATGGAACAAAGGGGAATCCGGATATAGTATAGTGAGAATGTGCGGAGTCATGCGCTCATGAGAGTAGCTCGGAAATGTGGGGTGGTTTTCGATGGCGCAAACTACCCCTCGAACTAAGTCGTGCGTAAGTGGAATCGAAGAAATCGAAGCGGCGCGTGAGAAATAGGAAGCCCGCGGAAATCGCGTATCGTACATGGAAGTGGAAGAGAAAAGTGAATCGTAACAATACATATCACATCATTCAACCACATATTCTCACCACTGCCTTCCATCATCACTATGCAGTCTGATTATTCTTCTGGGAACTCAGCTGGGGAGTCCGAAAGGTCTTTTCCATCTGTCCACACTCTAGGTGACAGGTTTTCCATCACTCCTCAGGATGCCAGTATTTTGAAGGGATATGTGGAAGAGTTTCAAAAAGCTGACACCGATTCACGGAAGACGATCCTTGAGAGGGCCATGGGGGAGCTATATGCTATGCGGCCCCCAAACTCCACATTTGATAAGAAGGAGGCTAAAAAGGTACGCACACTGATAATCCATCCATGGAAATGCTCACTGAGACATATGGCTCGGATGGCCCACAGAAAATAAGGACATGGTTTTACAATCACTACTCTCGTCCTCATCATCAACTTCTCAAGTTTACTCGGAGGTGGTCAGCCAGAAATGCATTTTACCATGAGAACAAGGAAGAGATTACCAAACTTGCGCAGAGGATGTCTGGTGGTAATCCTGGATCTCAGGCATTCCTGGGAGCCCTCCAAGATGCAACAACCTCACTATGGAAGAAGTTATCGATTGAGGAACAGGAGCAATATGCGGAAATAGCGAAGGAATGGTCAGAGGACAGACCGCCAAGGGATATCCAGGCCAAGTAAGTTGTCAGTTATGCGTTAGTGATCCCCCCCCACTAATATACCTCTTTAGAATGGCCCAGGCAGCATACCATAGGGACTTCCAAACCCAGCTATTCAAGACATGTGGGATGCGCTCGGTTGTTTTAGTGGCTTATGCCAATAAGGATGGAAATCCAAGAGCTGCAATGTAAGTCTTCCTACAATATATTTGGTTGAGGCACTGCTCCATACATTTCCATCTATTTGTAGGGACAACTGGAACAGTGTTCTGGACGATGGCATGTCCTTTTCCAAGTTCTGCCCAAACTGGAAAGATGCTAGGGTCTGGCTGGAATGGATGAAATATTGCAGGAAGTGCTTCGTGCCAGGTTGAGACATTCCCATACAGCTATCGATGCCATCTCATATTGACGATACAGAGGGTGATCAGAGTAGCCCTACAGGACGCCCGAAGACAATCAAGAAAAAACTGAAGATCGTCACAGATACGGATAGGGAACCAGAAATCCCATCCATCACTCTGGAAGATGGCTATTCTGCCAAAGTCATTCAAGCAGCACTTAGGGATTACTGTCATGCGCATATCCGTACGTTGACCACACAATCCATGCAGTTCTGTATAACCTCCATGAGTCAGGGTTCATCTCTGGAAGGAAGAGCGCAACTATCCCATGGAGTAAACTTTCCTGTGACCCAATGGCATAGATTGAGGAAGAATGCTTCCCGTTGGGGTTTCCATGGGTGGACCCATCTAAACACCGTCTGGTTCAGATATTCCAACTGCTAGACCACTGGAGGCAACGCCAGAAGGAAGGGTTGATTACCTTGATCTGGAACCCATCCTGTGAGCTCCTTTCTAACATAGACCAGCCTGCACAGCGTGTCCACAATCTGCAACAGACCAACAGAAGACGTTCCACCTTTGATGAGCCAGTGTCTGACCATAGCAGTGAAGGGGAAGATTTTGCAGACAAACTTCGTGGTTTGCGTTCTCCATCTGTGACTCCACCTCTTCCACCATCTCCATCACCATCTCCACTTCGTAGAAATGAGGAGACTGAACAGACATCCACTCCTGGTAAGCAGCCTATCATTTCTCTTATGGTCATACACATTCATGCACACTATCTTATAGACACCGGAGAATCATCACGCCTCCCTCTCTCAAACATATCAAGGCCAGACACCTTCCAGACACTTCCTCAGAGGCTGAGAGGAACTCCAATTGAACCCACACCATACAACAACTCAGATGTGCCAGAGCTCAAGCAAGGGCGGCTCAAGCGAGTGGTTAGGGTGACACACAAAGCCAGGTGCGCAATAACAGTAAAGACATACACTGTGATCTGACTATTATAAAGGAATGCAGACACTGGTAGGGGCTCAGGTGGAATGGATCCCACATACCTTGAAAGAGATCATTAGTCTTACAGCAATGCCTCATAGAAATATTAGAACTCATGTAAACAATCCATAGGGTGTGTTGCCTTCTCCATTCTGGAATCTTGCAGTTGTAGTTGCCTTGTCCATTTCAGAAACCCTCATACGGATATATTCTCTCAACAAATCACAGAAGGTAACTCTTCCATTTGAAGACAGCTCATGGGTGTTTCGTCTTGCGTTTCTGGAATCAAGTAGGGATTTGCATCTTCCATTGTTAAGACACTGATCGAGGTCGTCCATTCCCTGTCTGGAAAATGTATGTAAGGTGTATCCTCCATTTTTGGAAACTACAAGGAAGCTCAGCTTTCTGCTTTGGGAAAGGGCACATAGTTCACTCTTCACTGGAAACATCACGGATGCTCACTCTTCCGCTTTGGCAACTTGATCCCGTGCATTGAAGAGTCACGGGAGTTGAATCAACTTCCCGTGTCTCGAAGCCTCACAGGAGTTGAACCAACTTCTGGTATCTCGAAGCCTCACGGAAGGAAGTTGAATCTTCCGTCTATGGATGCCTCACGGAAGGTGAGTCTTTCCATGTCTGGATGCCCCACAGGAGTTGACTCGACCACCCGTGTCTCGAAGCCTCACAGGCGTTGAACCAACTTCCCATGTCTCGAAGTCTCACTGGAGTTGAATTAATGTCCCATGTCTCGAAGTCTCATGGGAGTTGAATCAACGTCCCGTGTCTCAAAGTCTCACAGGAGTTGAATCAACGTCCCGTGTCTCAAAGTCTCACGGGAGTTGAATCAATGTCCCATGTCTTGAAGCCTCATGGGAGTTGAACCAATGTCCTGTGTCTCAAAATCTCACAGGAGTTTACTCGACCTCCCATATCTCGAAGCCTCTTGGGAGTTCACTCGACCTCCCGTATCTTGAAGCCTCATGGGAGTTGACTCAATGTCCCATGTCTCAAAGTCTCACAGGAGTCGACTCGACTTCCCGTGTCTCGAAACCTCACCGTTGTGTCATTCCTGCATCTTAAAGACTCACGGAAGTTGATTCTTCTGTGTCTTGAACTTACATGGAATGTTACGTTTCGGACTGATAGGCGCCTCGGGCCGGGAAGTGGACACTGACGTACAAGGGTATGACACCGCGTCAGCAGCATATCGTCATGGACTTAGTAGGATCAGTCAGCCGGGTAAGCTCCGGCACATGTGATTGTGTACGATAACGGATCGGATCATGACTCACTCCTAGGATAGCTGTACTAGGGTTCACGGTACTTACGCTATTGGCTAGTAGTAGTTCAAGCGGCGCTTGAAAGCCCGCGCGTATCTGTATAAGTAGTTCGCCTGTGAAGACCAAGAACGGCATCTTGGTCTTCTTCAATACCACCTTCTCTACTCGCACTCTCGCAGGGCCTACTCCCCCTTTAAGTGAGTCGTCCGGCATATCCCCTTAGACCAGGGATCCCCGTGACTTATCCTGAGGTCCCTTCGTGGGCAGTGGAATATCCCGTTGGAACGATCGCACATCAAGTCCACATCTATCGCAACGAGCGCATCGCATCACCTTATACATCGATCTACATCCTCGACCATCCCACGTGGAATACCGTACAGCACGTCCGTGAAGCACCCGTAGGAATACCCCTACACGAAGACATACACGCGTACTTTGGACTCGACAAGCGTCTCCTACCTCATCCAGCTTTCTACTCTGATTCCCCCACAAACAGAAACTATTACACGACTAGGATCGCCACCCCTCGAGAAGCCTAAGTCAGGCAAACGTCCGTGGTAGACGTTACATGGAAGTTCGCCCTTCCGTCACTGGAAAGTCATGGAAGCTTGGTCTTCCACTTCGGCAACCAAGACGGGAGATCTGTCTTCCGTCTCTACACAACTCATGAGAGGTATATCTTCTGTATCAGGAAACTATACAGAATCTCAGCCTTCAGTAGCAGGAACTTACATGGGAGTTCAGCCTTCCATTTCCAGTCATGACATGGATGCTTCTACTTCCAAGTTTGGTGTTTCATCATGGAAGTAGATTCTTCCATTCTGAAAAACTCACAAGGTGTTCAGGAAAGGTTATGGATGTTGATTGTTCCATGTATATAAAGGAAACTGATGTTGTCTCTTCTGCTGTGGCTAGAACAAGTAGTCTCAATGTATAATTACTTCATCCAGGGAAATATACTTCAGGAAACTGGATTTGTGCACATTACTATGTACATTTTGACATACATATTGAAGTCCTTTGAATTATCCTGCTTTGGAATATTGCCTCAACGGAAAATCCCCCAAACCGACGTCGGGTGACCCATGAACTCTGGAAGAATATTGGGCATCGGCCGACATCAGTTGGCCCATGAGTCCTGAGAAGTTCTGCGGTGTCCTGCCTGTCGGGTGGCCCATCAGTTATGAAGTCATGGCAGAACATTATGTGCAAACTCAATGTTCCATCCCTTTGGTAATTCACCAACTTCCCTGGCTGCAGCTGGGGATGTATATTTTACATCCTGTCATCTATGGACTGGGATTTGGTGTTCTATACCCTTCCCAGTCCCATTGGAATGTGTTTTGGGTGTGTTACGTTTCTGCTTGTTTTCCACTGACAGAAACTCAATGTTCCATCCCTTTGGCAGTTCCCCAACTTCCCCTGCACCTAGGGATTTGTATTTTACATCCTATGTTCCATGGACTGGGATTTGGTGTTCCATCCACTTACCAGTCTTATTTGAATTTTTTTCGGGTCTTTTATCTCCCCACATGTTTTCCATGGATAGAAATTGCTCTGGAACAAAACAACCCGAACCAATGTCGGCTGGCCCATGAATTCCAGAAGATTTTTGGGCATTGGCCGACGTTGGTTGGCCCATGAGTAATGAGGGGTTCTGCCCATCAGGTGGCCCATCAATGATGGAATTGATGGCAGATCATTATGTGATTGGCTTCAGAAAGTGTGCGTAAGTCACACGCGCTCGTATATGCACCAGATATGCACACAAAATGGCTTGGATTAATTCACTATGATCAATGGCATTGTTTGTATGCATATGACATGGGCCAGTACGACAACGAAACTGAGTGGTGGATAATTGGGGTGCCCTCAAGGGTCAGAAAATCAACAATGGTGCGAGTCTCCTGTGCACGCCACTGGGGTTGATGGCTAATTGTGGTGTTGTTGGTCATGAGTCCTCTGCCGTGTAGAGCATCTCACGAAGGGCACAACCTGTGGCAGAACAGGCCCCCAAGGCTTGCCCCAAGGACGCTTCAAGGGTAGCTTGCACTCTGTGACTCTGGCTGTGCATGCCAACCAAGATGGTGGGCTTGAAGTACTTGTCGCTTGGCAAAGAATTGTACATGTGTGATGTATTTCTGTGTAGGAGTCACTAAGGGGATGTAACAGCATGAAGGCTGGATATTTGGATAACAGTCACGCGATGTGATGCTTTGTCACCACATGTGATGGATTTATTTTCGGGGCAGAGGGGCGTTCGGAGACACGGAACATCACCTCATTCCCCCGACCGGGGGAATGCATTCTCACGTTGCGTCGTGACGCCGCATTCCCTGCACCGAACAGGCCCTAAGCTTTCACTAAATTCTTGCACCTCGTCCTCCTGTCCGCGACGACCACTTGCCTCTACTATTAGTGTACGGGCTCTTGCGCGGTTCGTCTACTCATTATGACTTGGTTTCTGTTTCCAACTGTTTCTGCAGTTCCTCCCACTCACTTTTGATGAGCACCAACCAACGCTTCAGTCTTGGTTCGATCGATGTTTGCTGTAGACAGTGTCATACTCTTTCCTGGCGTTCCGAAGCGCTGTCTTGATAGTCAAGTCGAACTCGACTTTGCCCAAGACATATCCGCTTTTTGAAATGTTTGCACGACTCTTCGGACTAAGACACGAAAGAATTTTGCCGGAATATTCAGATATAGCGTCATTAGATATGGCCACTACCCAAGTGCGGGACGTGAGTACGTTCCTGACTGCGTTTACTGTTCAGCTGCTGATTCAATGACCGGTTAAGTATCCAGCACGCGAACGCTCTCACACAGACCCTGGTCACATCTCGAAGATACTGTCATTGTCACCTCATGTCCAGGCTACCCCTCGGATGCCTGCACCCATCTCCATGGTTTCTACACCAGGACGAGATGCACGTGGGGTCTCACTCAATTACAGAGGGCAAATGGATATCGTTGATTTGCTTTAAAAAAAGTCGTCAGACGCGTGTCCTTGGCATCGTGCTCCACCTGTTTAGCAGACGCTGTTCGGGTAACATTGAAAACGACGAATTGTTGGTCGCGCAAGTGCACAGGAAGTTGAACGACGGAGGGGAATTCCTGTAAATGTCTGCGTCAGACGCAAAGCTCGTGTTCACATTTACATGCGTTCCTTGCGGTCAACGAACCTTGTGTGTAAGTACACCATCCCATTATGCGTGCACACGCCTCCGACGAACCAAGGTAACGGGCGTCAATATACTCTTTGATCTCGTCTCTTCCTTGTGGAGAAGAGGAATCTGCTGTTGAACAAATAGCGACAGATGCACAATCAGGGCCTTTATAAATATACTGTAGGTGTATGTCACATGGTAAGGAAGAGAACGTAACTTTTCACGAAACGTACTTTGTAAATATATTTGACTGCTTCGGAGCCAGACGTGCACTCGACGTTGATGTGAGTTTCGTAGTCGTCTGACTTCGATTTTACGCCCGGTATCTCGACGCCGTGTTTTCACATATGATTCGGTCGTTATTTTGGTGTCCGTTTGGAAGGGCTCCGGAAATCCTTTCGTATAGTAACCCTTGTCATCCTGGCAAACAGAAGCGTACCCTCAGCCACGGGGTCCATGTACCATAAAACGTTTGACCAACTCGAATAATCGAGGTTGATCGCGCAATTCTGTGGAGATGACGGAGTAGCGGCAGCATGAGACAACGGGAAGATGGGTGAAGAAAGACTATCAAATGAGCATGTGGCAGTCCACGTTTTTGATACTCGATCGTGTAGACAAACCCCAGTGCTTTCCCGAATGTTGTCGGTGTCGGGATTGTCGTCACTGTTGGGATCGTCGTCTGTCGGGATCGTCATCGCTGGTGACCCTCGTTGTGTGGTTACCCTATCGCCATCGCGGTTACCTTGTCGTGGTCATGGTCGCCTCGTCACCTGTCGTTGTCACAGTTGCGGTCGTCATCATCGTGATCGCCCTCTCCGAGTCATTGCGGTTGTTGTTACCTCGATGCCGGCTGGTCCTATGGCCGCTGTCGAGGAATAAATACAGACGATGTCAGCAGAAAACTCGCGAAATTTTTTTTTAAAATAAGAAAACTTAACTGTAGCGGCAGCTAGACGTTTTTTCGCACAGGTGATGAACCAAACTGCGTCACGACTGGCGACAGGCCCGTGACGTACTAACATAATAGTGGTTAGTAGTAAAAAGATAACAACATGGTTTGCACCATTACCAGTGACAAAGGGCGGTATTGCTGCGGCAATCGGCAAATAGTGTAGGACAAAAGGGGGCACAAGGACGTGCGTGGCCTACGAACGGTGGACTAGAAGCCTTTGGCGAGGCAATCGGTTTGGTGTCCATTGTGGCATAGTGAGGGTGAGCAAAAGAAATGACGAGAGCGACTCTGAGTGAGCATAAGGAATGGGGAAGCAATGCCGTTGGGAACCGAAATGTTGTCAACTATTAATAAATCACGATCCGATACTGAAAAGAGTGAGTTCGAATTTCGAACCCAACGCAGAGACAAGTGATGATATGAGTGAAACAGTAAGGACTTTAAAAAAAAACGTTAAATGCAGAACAGAACGATAAGGTACAAAATGCCGAGATGGGTGGTGCAGGACAACTGGAAGGAATGATCGAGGCCGAGGGGGAAGACTTGAACTACAGTACGCACGTCGCACACTGAGACCAAGGGGCATCATGACTGAGGAGGTCGACTAAATGTGGACTGGTGATGGATAAAGGGACGTACGGGGTGGGTGCGTGAACGAACGGTGCAGCTTGAGAATGTTGGCCCGGGGTCCGGTATTGAGGGGTATTCTGGTCAGCGAGATATGATGGTACAAGCGATGAAAGAGCAAAGTAATGAGCTTGGGCAAAAAACCCGCGGTACCTTCATGGGGTACGGATTTTCTCCGGGTAGAGAAAAGGCTACCCTGACCCTTACCCGTGACAATCCCTAGAAGCAACCCCGGGCCGTGCCGTAGGCACGGTGCTCAAGCTTGTTTTATTTAACAACTGATACGAACAACTGTCACGAGTGATCTTATTTGACGTCAACGCAATGGGTAATACTACAGAATGAAAGCAGAAGCTGGACTTGAACAAGAAAAAATAGTCTGCTGGATCGCTGATCACGAGCCAAAGGGAATGTCGCGCATCCTCCAAGCATCGTAGTGACCCTTATTTGCTCCGCCTCCGGGATAGTGTGTACGCCGCAAGTCTGGAATCGTCGATTGCGAAAACAAGGGATCAAATTTGTCCACTTTACCCAATAATGTGTCCCATTTTGTTAGTGTATCCTCGTCAACCGGTTGCAGTAGGCCCGGGCCAATTCCTGAGCACCAGAAATCATACGATGTGAACTGGGGCCTTCCATCCCCGTCAAAAGTCGTTGCGCCTTGTCTCGGTGAGTCATAATTCATTCGCTGGAGAGATGGCTCCCCCTTGCCAAGGGCAAACACAATCCGAATGATGGGAACGGTGAAACCCGGTCCGTCGACTTTGCTGACTAACCCGCAAAGAATGGGGTCTATCTTCTTGAAAAGATCGTCGTCGGGAGTCAGGTTATTCGCATAATTCTTGACTTGGATGATAATGAACCCGACTTTGTTGACGACGAGGTCACTGGTGCCAAATAGATATGGATACACCATATCAAAGCCACGTTGACATTTGGCACCAAGTGAGGCTGCGCCACGGGCCATGATTGAGACTAGATACTGACGCGTAATGATTTTCTGTTTGAGCGCCTTGATCATGTGGTTAAAATGCATCTTGGTTTTTCCGAACACGTCCCCGAACGTTTGCGATGGAAAATCCGCGCGACGGACCGACGGTAACGAATTCAGCATGATGCTGAAATGTTCTTCGTTAAATAAATTGGAGAGTAGGTCCTTCACCGAGAAGATAGGGCAGAACCGAGTCGGGTGATTGGGGAAGTGTTCGTGACGTGTCCCCTGGGCGTACATGTCCCGAGCTCGCGTGAAGAATGCTGCGACCAGCAGCTCTCCTTGATCTCCATCGCTAATGGGATATGAATCTAGAACGTTTAAAAGAGCGTTGGGTAGGTTGAACCTAGAGCCGTCCCTCATGATGAGGGATGCTGCCTCAGAGAGAATTGGCTCGGACGCGGCAACACCACGTAAAGTAACGAGATCCTCGGGGATAGCCACGCAGACGCGCATGAAATTGGATATTTGAAGTTGCGCTTTAGATGCCATGTCGTACTTCTTTGTGGAGCCGCTGGTAATGTACGCCGTATGGTCGAAGTCGAGAGCTAAGCGCTGCGACAAAACAGCGCACTCATGATCACTTGAAAAATCATCAGTGTTGCCGCTTGGCCTACAGAGTAACTTCGTGACAGCAAATTTGAGGATGTTTCGGCGGTTTTCCTCACTACTGTGGTCGTAGAGTGTACCCCACCTATAAAATAAGTAAGGACATGCCGAAAGAATCTAGAAACATCACTCGCAATGGACGACCCATATGCACGACGCATTCGGTGGAGGTGACATCCTCAATAGTTTTGTATTTGCCGAAAATCTTGCGGTCCTGCATCAGGTGGTCAAATCCGAGATCGCTAAACGGGAGCGATGGATTGAGCCCCTCCTCGAATATCCTACTGGAGGGGTCCATGTCTCTTGGTATCACGAAGTGGGCAATCTTGCTAGTGGTGGAAAGGAAAAAAGAAAAAAAGGAAAAGTCCGACAGCTCGCGAAGAGCCGAGCGAAGGTGGATGAAGTAGGTCCGATTAGTGCCTGGCATTTTGAGCTCCCCCAATGATTGTGCCTCGTCAAATGCGACAAACACATCTGGAACCTTTGAGCGGCGGGTCTGTGAGCCGAGGCTAGTTCGGAGCGCGTTCAGTGCCTTCCCCACATCTTCACGATTCGGATTCGGGTCACTGGTCTTCATCTGAAAAGTGTAAAAATATGTATGATATATATCAGCAGATATGGCTTACGGTCAAAACGGCATTGGCAATCTCATTGTAAAATGACCGTCTCTTTGCCCCTACGCTGGCTATAGTTTGGCCTTCCGCCATAAACTCTCTGAACCACGTTATGCGTTCAGACCGGCTTTTAACGTTTGTCGACTCGGTAATAACCTTCGCGGTCTTCTGGAACAGTACAATAAGAAAATGTAACATTCCGTTCTCGTCGCTTTGGGTGAGAAGGTTGCGGATAACATCGTCGGGAGGAGGAAATCCTAGAAACAGGTATGTCAAGCCACGAGGGTAAAGATAGTGGATCATACTTACCACTGGCCTCTTTTCGGCGTAGGTTGATAGGAATGAGGAAGTGGTTTTTGGAGAACTCATCCAGTAGGCGTGACTTGCCCATCCCAGATGACTGGACGATTGAGGAGTATGGACCATATGCCATCTCCTTTTTTTTCTCCCTAACAACGTGCAATTCGAGAGCCCGCAGCACGGGTTCTCCAATAAATTGTGCCTTCCAAGATTCTGTAATGGCTAAAAAGTATGGAACGTCTGATTAGCCCGCCAAGTGTGAACAAATGATATTACCTTCTTCCTGATGTTTACGGTGAACTCGGCTCTCTCTTGAAGTGGGATCGTCAGTATCGTTCGGTATCTCAATATGAAATACATCTGGAAATTGAGAATGAGCAATTAATAGACTAGCCCATCTTAGGTCAGGGGACGTACCGTGGGTGGTGAGAGGGCGCCAAAGATCCACATTGTTCACGATGGCTGCCTCTCTCAACAAGTCGATGTATCCTGAAGCACTTTTCTTAGTCACATTCCTTTTGAATTGGTCAATGGCGACAATAGACTTCGGGGTTGGCATGCTGAGGAACGCAGCAGAGATGGCAGAGTGGATAAATCCTAGGACGACATTGACTGTAGAGGCATCATCTGTGCCACCGTGTTGCCATTTTTGTACTGCTGATTGTGCCAGTCTAGAATTGACAAGATGGACTATTTCCAGGAGTGCTTCATCTGAAAGGTCCCTGCCAGTGGATTCCACCTCCGGGGAGTCAACGGCCATAGCCTCAGTATTTGATGAGGCTCTGCGCTGGGATTTGGCAGATGGGCCAGCAATTTGTTGGGAACCGTGCTTCCCCATTTCAACAGTAACGGGGTAACCAACAGCAGAAGTCAAGACCTGAGGCCTGTGAGAGGATGACGAGGGATGATGATCAAAATCAGCACGTGTCGGTTCGGTGCAGTTCAGGCCCGCCCAGCGCCGAACTTGAAACCAAACCTCCTGAACGCATTCATGTCCAACGCTGAACTTTGTAGCAATTTTCACAATGTCAACTAGACTATAGAAAAAACTCTAACTAGGAGACTGCAAGTTTGATAGTATTAACTAGCTCTACTAGCGACAATGCCCACTGCAGTGTGTGTCTCCGCTGTCACGAGCTCCCCCGCACGCTGGCGTGTTTCCACGCCCGAGTTTTCTGTACCCATGTAGCACGTGTGCAGGCCTCCGGCTCCCTGAGGTGGAACTTGCCGGAAACGCAGGACAGTGGCGTCACAGGACTGATCTCGGAGGTCATACTCGGGTAGGGAGAAAGTCACAAACGATAACAAGTCTGAGGATAGTGTGATGCAAGTTGGCGTGGACGCCAACTGGAAAGCTCGGTAAGAGGATACTGATGACAGGGGGAGAGCAAGGGGCGCACCTTCTTGAATCCGTACAAGCCTGTCTGGTTCTTGAACGACCACAGACCCGGCACATTTGTCGGCAGCTTGAACTGCTCATCCGGCGTCCAATACTCGACAAAGTCTGCATAGATGACGCAGTCGAACTGGTCACTGTACTATCTAAAGGTATCAGGGGACGATCGCAGAAAGGGATAGAGAAGCGAGGTGTACCGATGGGGAATCGATGCAGCTTCTCCAGTCTCCAGTGGTTGTCCATCTCCATGGCCATCGTACAGTCGAATAGTCCCAGAATTCTGCTCTGAGCTAACGTGTCATGAGTATCGCACGGTGACAAAAACAATACCAGCAAAGGACACATGAGGATGCCCTGCGCTTTGCCTCTCCAATGCACCCAATAGCAAGCTTTCGGCGTGAATCCAAGTTTAATCATGTTGGTCATGTCTTTCGAGGTCCGAGGGGAGGGTTTCAGAAGGTTCGGAGGTACATGACGAACACATACCGGCATCGGAAACTTTTGCACGTCTGCCACGCTCGCAAACAGTTCCGTCCGCGCTTGTAGAAACGCCAGGTATGGGCGACATGTGCGCACGATAGTGCTTGACGACCATCGACAGATGTCGTGACGATGGAGTTCATGCTGTCGGATTTTTGTCGGCGGCGTGAGCCTACTTCTGGTTGTGTAGAAAGGGGCGCACCGTGTGACGACCACAAAGTTGATCACGTCGTGATGCACGAAGCTTGTGGTACCCGTCAGACCCGTCAGCACTTGGGATATGATCCAGGAAGAGCCGTTCATGCGGCAGAACTATACGAAGGGCAAAAACTGTGCTCAGGAGCGTTCAACGAGCAGTGCATCTCCACGCACCTTTTCTGGCATGGGCATGGGCCCGACATCATCGTTGCTCTCTTCATCTTCCTGTGCAAAAATAAATGAGGGTAGATGGAAGTGTAATTTTTTTAAAACCAGGTAATGCGAAGAAAGAAGGATAAGTACAGGTTCTGGTGTGGATCCATGCCTGGCTCACTTCACCAAAATATGCACGCACCGGGCCATAACGCAGTGGCCAAGGTGGTAGAATGTGATTACAGTTGGGCGAGCTTGTCGAAAAGCGACGACAAACAGACGAACACGTGACGCATGATGGTCTCTAGTGAGCTGAGAGGAATTCAAGGTCACAATACCCCTGCGTCATTTTTTCCCAAAAAACATAAGTGTCCCAAGGTGTGTCCTCTCTGGACCACACAAATAAGACAAAGGATAGAGCTACCAAAAGTTTCGGATTTTCCGCGGTGGTTTTCCCTTGGATTTTCCTGATTTCCCATTTAAGAAACTTATTTGGATTTGGCGACTAATTGTCGACTTAGTGCGCTAGCTAAGTGTGCTAGTACAGTAACTATGCTCGAGTACGCAAGACAGCCTTCACAAGCGTGTCTTAGTAGTGCCGACTTTCGCCTGGGATTTCTTCAAATTCAAGGCCTTGTCTCGAAGGACTCGTCTCAGCAGCTTCCCGCTGGGATTCTTTGGGATAGTGTCAATAAACTCGACGCCACCAGCCAACTTCTTGTACGCGACTTTATGATCCGCAACGTGCTACATATCAGATCACGTCAGTCATAGTGCAATCATAGTGAATGGAACAACACACCTTCGCAATCGAGGCTTTGATCTTCGTTGCCGCAGCTTCACTCCCCGATGCCTTCTTGGCCGCTTCGACGGAGAGCACCACGAACGCGAGTGGAACCTCTCCGCTAAAGTCGTCGGGGACGCCAACGACGCAAGAGTCCGCGACATCGGGGTGGGTCAACAGGTGGCCCTCCAACTCTGCGGGGGCGACCTGAAAGCCACGAACCTTCAAAATTTCCTGGAAACACGCCATCAACATCAAAGGGCCGCAGTGAAAGAAAAGGTGTTACCTTGAGCCTGTCCACGATGAATATGTCATTGTTCTCGGCTATGATGGCTTCGTCACCCGTGCGAACCCATCTGCGGAATGCCTTCAGTACACAGCTTCCTATATCTAAGGCGAAGGAACGTACCCATCAACAAAGGTCTCTGCAGTTCTGTACCAACGGGAATGAGTGTGGAAAGAAATAAAAGCGACTAACCACCCACGCTTTCCCGTTATCCAGATAGCGTAGGGCCATGGACGGGCCAGTGACCACAAGTTCTCCTGGCTCGCCAACTTTTGCAAGCGTCCCGTCGGCCTTGACGACGCGCACGCGTGTTCCAGAAATGAGTTGACCAGCAGAGCCGAGTGTGCTAACTTTCTGAGATAGAGGGGCCATGGTTATTGCCGTGCAAGTCTCTGTCATACCTGGAGCAGGACTCAACCTCCCGAAAAGAGACGATTTCGGGTCAGGGTACGCACCGTAGCCCTGCCCAACGAATGCTTGGGGTAAAAGTTTTACAACGCTATTGGTCAGTTCCGCGGAAAGTGGGGCAGCACCGCAGAACAACATGCGAATACTGCTCAAGTCATAATTCTTTGTCGCTGGATGCTATCAAGTGTTTCAGGGAAAGACCAGCGTAAAGGGATAAAGCTGTCACACCTTGCAGAGTAATACAACCATTGGGGGGACCACTCTGTGTTCACAACACGTGTAAAAATTTACCTCTAGGGAAGAGTGAAAAACCTACAGAATATGGTTAGCCTTATGTCTCTTGATGCTCTCCAAGTAGGCGATAAATTCGAACTTGGGAACTACAACGACACTCGACTGTAATGACGTGAGCGGCTGCAAGAGAAAAATGGGCGAGCCCATACCCCGCAAAACAAGGAAAAATGTAACTTATCACTCGAGTCAGCAAGATGGGCCAAATATCGATTAGACTAAACCTTACGTTGATGACCAGGCCATAGATGTCTAGGATGTCATGTACTGTCAGTGTCCGTACAATACGTCATAGAACTGGCACTTACGATAAAACGGTAAAACTGCAAACGCAATCGACTTTTAAAAGACTCTCGAATAAAGACGAAAAGTGCGCATACCAGCCATGGTGACATCTCCCGGGCGAATTCGCCTATCTTCCCATGGAATGCTATTGTCGTTCACTCTCCACCAAGCGGCCATCTGGAGTATATTTGCGATGGGAGCATAGTGAGGAATCTCCACCGCCTGCAAAAGAAACGTTAGGCCTAAATCGAAACCCTATGCCGAACGAACTGCTCGCCTTTGGTTTGCCAGTTGTTCCACTGGAGAAACTCAGAAATGCAATCTTCGTCCTCCCTTCGCCCGGCCGGAGCGCCCTCTCCACAAAGTAAGGTTGGTGCGCGAGCCCGTAAGTTATCAACTCATGCAAGTCGGGTGCGATCGTGCTCGATCGGGGTCCATGAATGGTATCAAGTGGAATGACGCGATCCGGTGGAATGCCCGCATTCTGTGCCGCCAAAAGGGCAACTTTCAATGAATCCGGGTGAGCGATGAGAATGCTGGCTTTTGCCGTGGTGATTTGATGGGTGAGTTCTTCGTGAGTGTAACCGGGGTTTGCCCCGCTAGTCGGATCGTGCTGTTAAAGTGTGATAGAGAGGACAACACGAAAATAGCACACACGTCACGATGGCGCCTAGTCTGTGGGTGGCCCATATGACGGTGGGGTAATCTAGGATTCGTAATGAACAACTCCGTCGGGAAAGGAGTGGACGAAATCGAAACGCACCGACGTGATTTGGGCTGAATATGCAGACTTGACCCGGGCATTGTCAGTTGCTCAGTCAACCCGACAATCAATTTCAGATCGCCTACCAACATCGTCCTCGCCTGAGCCGAGTGATGAGCCCAGAAGTAAAAGTTTACATAAAAGAGGTCAACGCACGAATGCCCCACTTCAAGCTGAGCGCGTTCGCCAACCCAAGGACACGAGTTCGAACCTCATCGAGTCTTTGAGCGGTGTGCAGGAAGGTTCACATGGAAGCCATAGTCACCTCTTCGAGACCGATCTTGCGTCCTGTCGCATCCTCGATTAACCACGGTACACCTTGGGGGCGAAGCGGTCTGTACGGATGGGTTGAGTCAAGTACGAACTGGGCAAGGGTAAGATTGTCCGGAATGTAGGGGAGAGGGTCTCCAGGTGATACAAATTCGGTCATACGGAATACAGAGGCGGATAGAAAATGTGGGGGAATTCTTCACATGGGAAGGACAATGACGCTGTAAATAACCGCTGGACCGAGCATTGCCATGATGACCCGACCGGTGCGTCTCAGTTCAGAGAACGTAAACTTACAAATGATGCGGGGTCAAGACGGGGTCAGGGCAGGGGGATTAGGTCCGCTCCGACTCCGGTGATCGGGAACACAACATTCTGGGTCCATGTTGCTACACTACATCACTGTGTTAAGAGGGTGGCATAGCGAATGGATCTTCCACCATACTCGTATCCAGAATGTCTCCCCCAAGGAGGTTGTCTCCGGGAACCATTTCTGTCAGATCCCCTGCTGCCTCGAAAGCCGTCCCATCCGGCCCGAGTTGCGACAAGTCCAAATCCACAAGATCCGCTGTGTCCAGCGTGTCTCCAACGTCCACTTGGTCAGTGAGATCGTCTCCGAGGCCTTGCAATGGGTTGTCAAGACCGTCATCGCCTACTTGCTCCGACGCAAGAGGGGGCTGGAATGATATGGATAGTGGATGAGGTTTAGGCGAGGATACCTTCGAGGGCAACTCATCCTTCGGAATTATTGGCTCGGATATGTCTCGCGAAACCGGTTCTGGTGGGATGGACTGCGTGGCGTCTTCTTGCTCTACGTCCTCATCACCCTCCACCACCTCGGGCTCGTCTGGGAGGGGTGCCAGTGGCTCATTGACGTCCCCTTCGTCGTCGCTGAATTGCTGTCGCGCCGTCGCATTGTTAGAGCGCAATGTCTCACGAGATTCTCCAATCAGACGTACCTGAACCTTGTTCGTCTTGACCCATTTTAATACTTTGAGGGTAGACCCTGGTGCAGCTTTTTCGGGTACGACCCAGACCTTTTCCCAGCACGGTACTGGTTGCATGAGCTGACGGCGAGCCGCCTCAGTAGTCGCTGTGCTGATGCCTATCCTCCGTCGTAGAGCCATGACTAGCTGTTCTTCACAAGTAGTGATGTTTATTCACGTGTCCTGGTGGTGGAGTGAGGTAAGTAAGGGCCAACGTTAAATTCCCACGCTCGCTGGATTTGGTCATGGCTGATTCTAATGGAAAACTGATGCGTTTTCGTAAGTACGAAAGAGTTTATTGTACAAGATGACAGCTACTTGGACAGCTGTCTACAATTCTTCCGCCCAGCGATTGATGACGTCCACAGGCAACAAGGGGAACTAGGGTCACAGCATCGAATGCGTAATCAGGGTCTAGTACGGTCTCCTCGGACATCGACGGTACGTACCTCGGTTGACGGAACAGACACTTCTTCGCCTGCCTGGCAAATAGTTCACAACCGGAAAGTGGAAGAAAGTAACGGGAAGCAAAAACCTGTTCCGGGATCTGATCCGACGTTTTCCTTGTCATTTCGCGTAGCTGTGAAAGTTGCGCTTCCAACGAATCGCATTTCCTGCACGTATCATTCGGCTTGACTGTCAGGGGAAAAGGGGGGACGCACGGACTCGTGGATGGCTCTCGTCTCTTCCTTCCGAAGCTCTAGCTGGCGTTTCATCATCAACTCAAGGCTCGCACGTGCCTAACCCCTTCTTCTCAAAGACGTCACACGCAAAGGAAATTGCTGCTCAACGTACCTGTACCGGTCGCAGGTCATTCGCAGCTGCCATGACGTTTTGGGCCAGTGTGGTGATCCATTCCACTTGACGGTGCCACTCCGGCGGTGTTGCTGACGTCGCACTCGGCGGTGGCGCGAGCAGCGCGCTTAGAAAGGAGGAATATGTAACAAGCATGGACTTCAGAATATACAGAAGTGCGGGGCGTCGGTCTGTCGTAGAGTGTGTAGATTCTGCACAGATTGAAAAAATAGCAGTATCTTCGTACCTGCCGCGGCGTCCTGTGGGTACAGTTGGTGTCCGCCAACCTCTCCAAGGGAGGGAATCGTCTCCTTGAGCTTTTCATGGCAGAGTCATAACTCATCTGGAGTAAACGTCGAGGACGGCGTACAAACCACACGTTGCCAAATATATTGTAGTAGCCATCCTCCTTAATCCAGTCCACCCGTGGTTTCTCCAATGAAGTCAAAGGCCAGTCCGGTACATCACTCTGATCAGAGAGGATTTCTTTTTGCGTTGTTTCAGAGGGTTCTTGTCCTTCCGCCCGCTCCTTGAGCAGCGACAAAAGCCTCAGATTGTGCGTAGTGAAGTTGATGTAGTGGGAAGGTGGCGAGGGGAATGGGTTACGCAGCTCTGCCTCTTGTTCGTCTTCCATAGTTTCAATTCGGAGGTGTCCTTGGAAGAATACAGCTCGCGACTGTAGCGTAATGGACGTGTGGGGGGTTACAATTGTTACAGTAATTTGGAGGTCAGCGTGGTCAGCAGCACATTATAGCGACCGCCGACACCCGACCCAACCACTGCCACTTGTGCCAAATACGACTTCCTTCTCTCTATTGTCCGTTGTTATATGACTGACTGGAACAATGTCACGCCCGACCTGACAGGGACATCCGGGAACCCGATACTATGGAGCGCACAACTCTCAAACTGTGCCTCAAGCGTGGCTTCTCACTGTCAGGCTGACGTCGAATCGTTTCATCGTTCGCGACAACGTTGATTCCATCGTCTCTCTCGATTAGTCCGACAAAGGGGACTAAAGCATGAAGGGGAGGAGTACGCTATGATACTCGGTGTTTCGCCCCGCCACTGCCCCTCTCCATATTTCGGGCCGTTACAGTAGGGTAGCGACATGTTGTTTCTGTGTGGGGTTTCTATCCAGGTAAGGAGACCTATGCTCTTGATCAATGTACTTCATACTCGCATGGATATTGCATGACTGACAACCTCGTCACAGATCGTCTTCACAGATCGTCTGATCAACTTCCAACTTCCATTCCCACTTCCACTTTCTACTCCCAGCTTCACACACACTTACACTTACAATATCATTGATACAAGAATATCAGAGGCATGCCCTTCTCCACCGACGCAAACTGGCCGCAAGGCTTACTTGACATCTTCAATATCAAAACGCGCCACTCGAATCTATGGCCCTTACGACAGGCTCTTCAACTACGCTCTGGTCGAAGGCTCCTTCACCTTTTACCTTACCCTACTAACTGCCCCCGATCAAACTTCTGCGCGTGACGACGTAGACTTGGTTGTCTTGTTTTGAATCAGGAGCAGAAACCAGTTCTCTTCGCAGAGATTAAAGACGACAGGTGGGCGAATGAACCTTATACGCGCCAGAGGGCGGACACCCAGATGCGCCAGCTGTACGAACAGATGCTACCTAATTCCCCCATTCCTCACCTGTATGGGTTGAGCCTGCTGGGAACTTCCCTTCGCGTTTATCGTGGCGATAAAGTCACGGGCACAATCACACCTCACTTTGTCGGTCGCCCCCATGCGGATCGTATTTTTCCACCGGACTTCTTGGGGGGGCAGGGGGATTTGGACATCTTGTCTCCGGATGGATTGAAGAAGATGCAGGAAATCGTTACGTATATCAAGGAGGAAGCCGCCAATGTTATGGGGCAGTGAGGTAACTTAGTTGAACGACCGCTCTTATTCAATGACTCGACATATTTCCTACAGCTGTTACAAGCCTAGGTGGAGGCTATATTTTGTCATTGGTGTGTTTTCACATTTGCGATCCCTGACTGGAATAAAGCACCAATTTTCCGCTCGGCACGTTGGTCGCTTCGTTGATGAAAATTTTACATGCCTTTCCAAGAACGAGGTCAAGTCGGGACTTATTCCTGTGTCATCTTTGACAAAGTGCAATCAGAGGGACGGCTGATTCGCCATTCTCAACCGTCGCTCCTTCCCTGGATCTACGTTATTTAGTCGCAACGAACTTGACGTCACTATGAATGGAGGTCACGATTAGTAGAGGGCCGTTTGTTGAGATCGAGGTTCGGTACATGAAATAGCCCCCTTGATTAATGGGGGAGAATCTTCCTCCCATCTCCAACTAATGGTGAAACAGGCGGCATCGTTCGTCTCAGATGGTCTGTAGACAATGCATTGTCCTTTCGGCATCAGGAAATCGTGGCGGCGCCGCAACAGGAAAAGTGGTTTCAGCGACAGCCCCGCACCGAGCTAGGTCGCCGTTGACGCGTTGACGGGACGCTCTCGACTTTCCGCCCTCACTTTACTCACACGCTCAGAGGGGTAGCCGCTAGTCATTTCTGGAACGGAAATGGAAGCAACGAGAACGAGAAACAGGACAGGAGATTCAAAACGGCGTTCGAGCAGCAGATGGTCTCTTGTTTGTTGGGTGTCAGCGCGCGAGGTGGTATGGCCTCGCGCTACAGTTTCGAGTCGGTTAGTATTGTTAGTCTTTTATATACCCATGTGGATACCAGAACCTTTTCGTTTTGTCTTGTAGTTAAATGCCTAGTAGTATACCATGCCTCAATTGTCGCCGACCGCACGCGCCCCGGGCTTTCCATTGGGATCCCCGAGGCCCTAGCATGTACACTTTGTGTAGTACCAGCGGTTTGTGTCTCCCCGGGTCATCAACTCTGCTGGTATATTATTTTACTGTAAGATAAAGTAAACTGAAAACGAGGGAATGTGACCTAGGTCAAAATACAGTAGAGGAGTAGTAGAGGTTACAGACCGGGTAAACGGGTGTTATTCAACGTATGTAGTAGACGTGAATTCCACCGTCACGGTCTTCCCTTCTGAGAGGTCTCCCTGAGAATCTGACTCTGCAAATCGTGCCCTCCATTCTGGGTTGCGAGCGGCACTTCCTTGCGACTGCGACAATTCGTATTCATTGGTATCCGAATTTCCCATCTCCCTTGTCAGGCCCAGACGAGCTGTGATTAGGCTCTGGGAGATTCCCTAAGCAAAAGAGTGAGAACATAAGTGAGTTGCAACAAGGATACTTCACTTACGAAGAATATGGGTACAACGTCTAACATGACGTATCCAGCGTCAAGTGCCGTCTATCCACTTTCATTTTAAATGGTTTGCTGTTCGAGGGACATGGGAACGCACCGTGACATGACCGGCTGGAGCGAGTGACGTGATCTCGAGGATAAGAATTCCAATCCAAGTGACGATGGCGGATTCGATCATTGCACGAATAGCAGTGTTATACTTTCGAGTGGTGGAAACCCGTAGTCCATCCTTGTGCAAACCCCCCATGACGCGGTTGGCCCACCTAGAGGTGACGGTGTCAGTTATCTTACGCAAAACCGATAAACCGTCTCACTTACACGATCTTGTACAGAATGCCTCCCGTCATCATAGTGTTGTTGACGAATATGAACCAGCCCCAGGCTACTGCGATATCAAAAGTTACCGGAAGTAGAGTGTTCAGGTAGAAATCTTTGCTCGCGTAGACACCGAGATGCTGGAAGTCCGCCGACCAGCAGAGCACTACATCGCCACAGGGGTGGAGGGTGCATAAGTCGGCTACAAGCAGACAGGTGGACGGAGAACCCACAAGCGTTCGTCCCGACGGCGACAGCAGGAAGATACAGCGCCCACTTTTTCCTGCCGAAAACAATGTAGAAGCGCCATGCCAGGGTCCCATCGGAAAAGAGGGCCTAAATGTGAGACGAGATGGATATAAGACACGAAAGGCGTAACATGCTCAGAACTTACGGCGAATGTCGCCGTGACGCTGGGAAAACGCGGGTGTGAGTACTTGGCTAGACAGCTCTTGAGGGGCGACTTACTTCCCGAGGAACCTCAGCGGGACAATCCATTCAAGCAATTCTTCGTCCGTGTCGATTTGAAGACGGGCGCGAGCAAATTCAAGCGAGCGTGTGATGAAATGAATCAGGAGAACCAGGAAGCTATGCAAAATGGGTGAGATACATGATAGGGCAGACTCGATGGACACACAGAATGATAGTGACCCATCTCAGTCTTTTCGACGACGGGGTCTCTTGTCGGTATGTCGACCAGACTGCGAGAATGAACAGGACGAAGTACACTCCTGTTATATTGGTAATGGTAAGTCATGCTACGCAGCAACAGAAGGATATGCCCGCTCACCGAAGAGGCCCGACAAGGAGGCCAACGCAATCGCAGTGATTTGCAAGGTTTGAAAAGTTTCTGCAGACATCGTCGCTGGTCCGGCGGTGTCAAGAGAAAGGCATATCTAATCGTTCTTAAATACGAAAGCGTGTCGGTTCATAGTGTTTCGAGAGATTTGCTTAAACCATATCTAGCGGGCTCTTCTGACCCAAATATGTTGTAGCCTCAAGTGCGTCGCCAATCGTTATCGCGTTATCTGCTGGCTGCGATCACCGGCACGATCCTATTATGATCGTCACGGTACCGCGGCAAACAGCTATAATTAACCCGAGATTTAAAATCGCCCAGGCCTCACGGCGGTCCCATTGCAAAGCATTCTGAACATACAGAATGCAGCTGGACCAACTTGCCTGAGTGAGCGTTCTAATACAAGTCGTGCTTGCTTCAAAGTCTTGAGTCTTTGGAAGATCTTGTCGATTTTGCCCGCCAAGTGTTTGCTTTCTAGTTTTCGCTCTTATTAATAGCCTGCCATTCAGTACAAGCGCGTTGTCGGCTTGGTCCACTCTGAGGAAAAAAATAAAGACGATCATCACGCTAAACAGGTCTTCAAATGCATTTTCATTTTGATAGCCTCGTAAGGATGCTTCTAACTGGTATGAGCGAGCACACTTTATGCGCTCGAGTCTAAAAATATCCTATAGCTCAGCTCTTTTCTGGCTTAGCACTCGATCAAATTTTTCATAGTGAAAAATCCAACTTCGTATGAATTAGACTTTGAGTCTTTTCTTGAACGACGATGAGGACAATGACGAGGACTACTGTAACGCCATGTGGAACTTTGCTGCGACAATGTGGAGGAAAGGGCTTGGAAAAAGGAGAAAATGCCCAGCTGGTGTCCCCAACGGTCACAACGAGTTGTTTCCGAGTCGAGATACCAACGCGTTTCCTGCAATTCTGTTTGATGTGTCTCATCATAATCAAACTATACTGCCACAGGACATCAGTGCATTAGCGAGTAAGTTCGAATGTGTGGTTTTTCAGTGGCGCGAGGAAAGGTGCTAAGACTCGGACCAACCCTCGGGCTCCACACTCCACATACTCGTACTATGCCTCCGGTTTCACCTCAGTCGCGACAACTTTTTGTTTTGACAAGTCTATTGCCGTCCCTCAAAATCTATTGGTTCAAAGAGGGATAAAGCTCCTTATCACGCGATGAGCATGCTTTTCTGTATCGAGATTTACCACTCCGTTTTGATGTGTGGTCTGCTCGACGGTATTTACACCCCTGCCCAACTCGACACGCGTTCCACCCCAGTTACTCGCGGAAGTGTTGGAGAACAAATGTAACAAAAGATCCTTCTTTTCTGGTGGCATGTACTCACTTCTGTCGGTGGGGTTTCGGAGAATACACCTTACATCTCCATTTCCTTCGTCCCAGATGCGTCATCGATCGCATTTTCATTATATCACCCCTTTATTATATCATCGATCCCCTCCTAGTACATGCACCCTGCGTCATTAATTGGCATATAGATTAGGGTTTATTACCGACTACAAAATAACTCATTAGATGCGAATAGTCTAAGCTGGGAACGTGCGAATATGATCGAGGTCACAGAGAGGACAGACACACAGGCGATCGTCGAATGACCACTTCACGGGAATTCCTCTGTAGTCTTCACTTCTGAGACCTCCACCTGAGACATTGTATTGGTCGACGACGTATGTTGGTATTCTCCGATTCAGATGGCCGCCTGCTTGCGACAACTGGTAATCCGTGCTCTCCAAAGTTGGTGTCTCCCTAGTCAAGCAATGACGAGCCGTGATCAGGCTCTGTGAGATTCCCTAAGCGAAAGGTGAGTGGGTATTCGCGTGGGTCAAAAGAAATCCACTTGCGAAGAATATGGGTATGATTTCCAACATGACGTATCCAACGTTGAGGTCCGTCTGTCCACTCTTCGTTCAGAGTCTCTTGCAACTCAAGGAGCGTGATACGTACGGTGATATAACCCATCGGAGCGAGTGACGTGATCTCGTAGATAAGAATCCCAATCCAAGTGACGAGAGCGGACTCGATGACTGCACGAAGAGCATTGCCGTTCTTTTGAGACGGAAGCAGCCATAGGCCATCGTTACGCAGACCGCGCCGCCGTGTGCGGGTGACCCAACTAGAATGACAAAGTTAGGTCTCCTCGCATAAAACATAATAATTTGTCTAACATGAGTTTGTACAAAATGCCTCCCGTCAACAAAGTGTTGGTGAGGAATATGAACCAACCCCAGGCTACCGTGATATCCAGAGTTACCGGGAGAAGAGTTTTCTCGTAGAAGTCTCTGTTAAAATAGATAGCGAGATGCTGCGCATCTGCAGACCAGCAGAGTACTACGTCGGGACAAGAAAATATAAGCCAGATGAGAGCAAACATGTACTAGTATGCGACTCACAAGCATTCATCACAACCGCAGTAGTAGGAAGATATAGGGCCCACTTTTCCTTTCCGAAAATGATATAGAAGCGCCATGCCAGGGTCCCATCGGATAAGAGGGCCTGAGTGCAAAAACGGGGTGGACATGAAACACGAAATACTTGGCATACTAGGAACTTACGGCAGAGGTTGTCGTGACACTGGGGAAACAGATGCATAAGTATTCGGGGTGGTTGCATTTAAGGCGACTTACTTCCCGACAATCGTTAGGGGGATTGACCATCTAAGTAATTCTCTGTCCGAGTCGTTTTGAAGGCGGGCGCGCGAGAACTCAAGAGCGCGCGTAATAAAATGAGCTAGGAGAACTATGAAGCTATGTGAAAAAAAACCGGTGAGACATGATATAGCAGACGACAGCTGCACATACAGGAGGATGGTGACCCATCTTTGCCTTTTTGACGACGACGAGCCCCGTCGGTATGTTGACCAGACTGCAAGCACGAACAGGATGAAGTACACCCCTGTCATGCCATATTGGCGAGGTGATGCAACAACAGAGCGACATGTCCACTCACCGAAGAGGCCCGACAAGGAGGCCAATGTGATCGCAGCGATTTGCAAGGTTTGCAGAGTGTCCGCGGACATTGTCTGGTCTGGAAGGGCTACGAATGCGGTGTGTCTATGGCCCTTAAATACAGCAAGAGTAGATCCATAATAATCCGCCCGAGATGGTATTCTCAAGCGCGCAAGTATGGCGTAGTTGTAGTCTCTGGTGCCGTTATCATCATCAAGCGACGAGTGCCATGAGCGCTGATCTGAACCATCAAGCCTCACTGTAATGTATTCTGAACATGCAGCGCGCAAAGCCCACTTGGCTATGTGAACTGTGCCGTTATCTGCGTCTTGGGTCGTTGGATGGTCGATTGTCGACTTGTCAAGGTGCGTGTGCGTTCAAATAGAATGCTCCCGAAAGTCGCCTTTCTACGAGCGTCATTACAAAGGCACGTCTGACCCATTCTACAACTGGGGAAGGGACAAACACGATTGCCACACCAAAACCCCGAGCCCAATGTCCTGTGACGTTACCGCGATCATATTTTCAGGCACGAGGAAAGATGAGTTGGTGGGCACTAACTGAATGTGTGTCCCGCACTGCGTGCCAGTGCCAATCCATTGGGGTACTGTAATATTAAAACAGCGCGGGGTGGTGCCAACACGCCACATTCGACACTCGGCGCAGAGAAGCAGAGAGGATGCGATATGAGAACAGCTGTTCAGGCGTCTATTTCCACGTCATGGTATTGCGCCTCTACAGTTGGAGATGGAGCGCCAACTCAGATGGAGGGTGAACTCGGTGACAGCGTCGATACTAGTGGAGCCAAAAGCTTCGGAGCACAAGTTCCTTGGAATACAATTTCCGGGGTTGCCAATCAGGATTGGCATGCTCCCTACGTGCCACATCAAGTATGAGTTGTACTCGGCCAGAGAAGCCCAGCTGATTGATACTGGTTACGTCTCACACTTACCCCAAAAAGTTGGCCGCCCTGCTTTTTGAAATGCAGGATCCTCGTTCCCCGAGCCTAGGTCCATTGACTTCTGCTGATGATCCGCAGGAGTCAGACTCAGGTGATTATGGAAGTCAGCCTTGAAATCGGCCACTGGCATGGGACCCAAGATGGGACCCCCACGCCGGCATGAAGCCATCACCCGCTTGATGGTGACGCCTCAGACGGAGAATGGGAACTTGACGAGAGTAGTTTTGGTAGCAAGGCCCTATACACAACAATGGTCAAGATGCTTTCGGAACTTGAAGGTGTTGATCCTCACGCTGCCCAGACCTGCGCAAAAGCAAATGGATGGAAAGAAAAGTGAGTTCGAGGCAACACCTAGATTGGACCTTTTGCTCACCCAGTGACACAAGGGCCAATGAAGTCCCCTCCTTCTGGGCTTGATGTCCGCGCGAAGTCTGCACGATCGCAGCGGCGTCCTGTGCATCAGCGTGCGATGAAATCCCAATCAAGACTTACCAGTTTTGCCTTTACGCGGTCGGCAGGACCATCCAACACATCCTCTACTCAGTCCCCTTCCATCCTGTTGCCGAAGTCGTCCCCATGTCCCGACGCGTCTATCTTGACCACAGGCCGGTCATCACCCCCTGGAGCACACGGAATTGTCTGCAGCGGGATTACGTGAACCATCGCCATAACGGCGTCCTTCAAGTTGTCCAGAAAAAGGGTAACTTCAAGTTGAATATTAAGGAGAGGGCGCAATGGGTAAAATTCTGGGTTTGGGCCTCGAGCTATGACGAGTATCCTTTTAAGGCGCAAGATACCACTGGCACTGTAGTAGGTGGCGGCACGTCACTCAGCGGCCCTCTGAACGATAGAAATATTCAATGATATAGCTTCAATTCCTATATTCACGCAACACGTAACTTTTTGGCCGCTTCACGAGATATGGAATCGAATTGGCTGGGGATGGCCCTGCATGAAGTTTTTCAGCAGGACGAGATACACCAAGAGATACACATACGGCACGTTGGTCGATGAGTCAAAGCCAAGGTCAAAGCTGCCCTAATCAGTACTAATCAGTGCTTGAATCAGTGTGCCATCTTGCAAAGACTGGTCTCGACGGTGGGTTTTTGCACTTCGGATTCGGCACACCTCGACATTACAACAAACGATCATCGAAAAGTCGGATTAAAACAGTACAAAAATCTAAGTTACATGTGTGGTGATCGAACATGGCTGCACCCCTGCTATCTATTGAAGTTTACAGCGTCGCCTTCGCTTCTCGGCAGCAGCACGTTCTGCTCGCGCCTTCTCGCGGAGCACGCGACGGAGCAACTTCCCACTGGGGTTCTTCGGGATGGCATCAATGAACTCAACGCCACCCTTGAGCCACTTGTATTGAACCTTCACGTCGGACACATACTAGGGCACCGAAATGGTCAGAAGGCACTATGCGACAGCCTACGGTTTCTCACCTTAGATAGTTCTGCCTTGAGTGCGTCGGATTCAGCAGTACTCGATGCCGCGCGGACAGCGGCAGGCGGATGTAACACGATGTATGCAAGCGGCAATTCTCCACTGAAGTCATCCGGAACAGGGACGATGCACACGTCGGCGACGTCGGGGTGGCTCAAGAGGTGCCCTTCTAGTTCTGCAGGGGCAACCTGGAAGCCGCGAACCTTGATCAATTCCTGGAGATGGTGGCGATCTGTGTCAGCGACTCTTCCAACAATGGAGGGTACACCCCACCTTGAGCCGGTCAACAACGTAGATGTTGCCCTCGGCGTCGAATTCAACCTCATCGCCAGTGCGGACCCATCTACAGACCGAAACGTCAATTACCAGTGGCGCTGGTATAATATTCTCCAGAATTCTTACCCATCCTCTAGGAAAGTCTCGGCGGTTCTGCGCGCACCATAAGTTACGTGTTAGTGTGGAGGACAGTAAGGAGGACCTACGCTGTCGGGT
>JAKELH010000280.1:0-100569 GCA_021525015.1 Lactarius pseudohatsudake | reverse complement strand
CCCTTTTCAAGGATGACCCCCAGGTAATCCATCCGCGGTTGGTGGAACAGGCACTTTTCTGGTTTGAAGTAAAGGTCGTGATCCAGAGCTACTTGTAGGACGTCGCTGACCGCCGCGATGTGAGCGGTCATGCCTGCGTTTTCGTGGGTGGCTATGCCGATGTCGTCCATGTAGACGCGAATGATTGTACCCAGCAGCGTGTGTTTGGCGATAATGGGGGCTAGGATGTAGTCCATCATGGCTTGGAAGGTCGCCGGTGAGTTGGTAAGTCCGAAGTACATCACGAGGGGTTCATAGAGGCCGTAGCGTGTTTTGAAAGCGGCCTTCGGTTCGTCTCCCTCTTTTACCCATATGTTGTTGTACCCCCACCGCACATCGAGTTTGGTGTAGATGTGGCCATTCCCGAGGTCGTTGATGAGTTCTGCCATGAGGGGTAGAGGGTATTGGTTGCGAATGGTGCATGCGTTGATTCTTCGGTAATCTTGGACGGGGCGAAGTTTTCCATCCTTCTTCTTGATGAAAAAGAATGACGAGGCGTAGGGGGATTTCGATGGTCGAATATACCCCATTTTGAGCTGTTCCTCGAGCCAGGTTTTCAACTGGCCGTCTTCCTCTTGCGTCATAGGGTATACCTTGCAGTCAATCGATGCCGGTGTGCCGGGTTTGAAGTCGATGGCATGGTCCCAGGGTCTTGACGGTGGGAACCGGTGTGAGGCTTCTTCGTTAAAGATCTTCGCGAATCGTTGGTATGGTTCGGGTATTACCACCGGTGCTGCTGGTTTCTTAGCCTCGATTGCTAGTTCGGTGGCCGTGGTGCGTAACTGGCATGCATCTGTCAATTCTTGTATCGCATTCTCCCGTTCCTCTTGAGTGAAGGTGGCGGCTAAGACGGTTTGCGGTTCCGTAGGATTAATGGATCGCAGTACCACAGGTAGGGCGCTTTCGTGTATGGTGGCGTGCTTCCAGCTGATGGTGGGTTCGTATGCTGCTAGCCAGGGGTATCCGAGTACTAATTCTTCGCTTCCTATGTCGGTGACTAGGAAGCGCATAGTTCTGTGGATCCCCGTTGTTTCTACGTCGAGATCAATGAAGTGGGTGATAGACCCAGCTTTATTTTCCGTATTGTCGATGTTCCATATCTTCTTTGGACGGTCCAGTGGTTGCAGTCCTAAACCCATTCGTTTTGCGAACGAGGGTCTTATGAAATTGTCGGTGGCTCCGGAGTCTACGAGCCCTTTTATGTCGGCCATGGAGTAACTTGTACGAATCGAGACTGGGATTCTAAGCGAACGGAAGCGAGTCATGATTACAGAGTTACAATTAATTGCCCTCACCCAGGCCGATGGGTTTAGGCGTCCTGAAAACCCTCCTGACTCCACAAGTCCTGGAAGATGATATCTTTTACGTCGTCTGGTGCCGCTCTCACTCCTTCTATCCAACTCCTAGCCGCTTCTTGGGGGTTGGACGTGTTGGCCACTCGGGCGGCCGGGGCTTCTTGATAGTTTGTCTCCGTATACCTAGTCTGGTTCATAGGAGGCCTATTTTGTCGTTGTTGTCGACGTGGGGAGGTGCAGTCTCGTGAGAAGTGACCCGGGTTGTTACAGTTGTAACAAATAACTTCCCTCATGTCCCGCCTTTGCCCGCTTCCTCTGTTCTGACTCGCTCCTCCATGTGGTATGAACGGAGGGCGGCGTGATTGCGTGCCTCCGGCGAGTACGTCTTCTGCTCCGGCGAGGCGGGCGCGGGAGCGGTCCGCCGAGGTGTCCATGGCGTTCGGGTCGTAGCGAGGAGGTGGATATCGAGGTGGATTCCATATATTCCCGAAGCCTCGAGACGGTTGCGAACACGGCGGGGTTGCTCGCATTGGGGTGGATAAGTTGAGTCGGGCGCGGAGGTGAATGTATTGCTTCTGGCGTCTCAAAGTGGCGGCTTTCCATTCGTCGAAAGTCACTGGGTTGTCGAGTTCGTACACCTTGGTGAATAACTTGCTCGGTAGTCCTGCCGTGAAGCGATCGATTGTTTGTCGGTCGTTTAGGCGATAGTCGGCCTGTCTTGCTAGCTGTTCGAAGTTAGTGACATACGTATCGATGTCATCTCCAATCATTTTGATCCCCTTTGCCAATGCTGCCTGGGCCTGTTCTTGCTCCAGGATGTTGGAGAAACAATCTGTGAAGCCGGCTGTGAGGGTGTCCCATAGGAACTCGTCATATCGATCGCGGCCCGTTCTTAATTCGTTGTTGAGCCATCCTAGGAAACTCAGCGTCCAGTTGCTGACCGCTGGTCCTTTGACGAATCCAAGAAATAGTAAGCATCGTCGGTATACGTTCCGGAAGATTGGAGCATCTGCGTTTAACCCCCAGTAAAGGTGCCATTGAGTTAGGAAAGACTCGTACAGGGTTCGGTCTCCCGTGAAGACGGTGGGTTTTTCTCCTTCGAGCTTTCCCTCGCCTGGTTGTCCTCCTCCGGGTGGTCCTCCTCCGGGTGGTCCTCCTCCAGGCGGTCCTCCTCCGGGTGGCCTTCCTCCGGGTGGCCCTCCTCTAGGAGGTCCTCCTCCGAAATCTCCCGGTCTTCCATAGGGTCGGTGAGGGGGTTGACTTCCTCCTGCTCCTGGCAGAGGGTCGGGATGATCTGGTCCCACTGCACGAAATATCGCTGCTTCGTCGGCGTCCATTCTGTGGCCCGTGGATGGGTTGATAGGTAGGAGGATGGCATTAGCTTCCTCTCTGATTCGTCGTACTTCTTCCGTTATGATTGCTTCCTCCTGCGTGAGGGTGGTTGTGGCCATTTCTTCTATGGCGGGGGATCGGATGTGGATAGTCTCGGGTTCGTGGATGTGGAGCGACTCAGCTGTTTGGATGACGTCCGCTACTTCGGGTTCGTCTTCTTCTTCTGTTTGACTTTCGTCTTCTCCGCTTGTTTCTGAGGGTGCGGGTGTTCTTGGTTCCGAGTTACTGGGTTCTTCTTGTTGTCCGTCGATATGTCCCCACTGCTCTCTTGTGGGTAAGGTCCGGGAGTCGATATCGCAATTATAGTTTCGACCCGCTGGTCGTACTACGTCCCACCGGTTGTCTATGGGGTTCCACGTAATTTCCACCCAGCACGTGTTATCGAAGTTAAACTCAACTGGTCGGTATCGGGTGGGTCCCGATGCGAAGTCAACGAAATATCCGATATCTCCTCGGTATTCCCTCCACCTAGCGGCTCCTAGGAACTGTGTGGGTACGTTGCGGTCTCCTCGTCTTTCGAGGGTGTAGGTTCTGAAGTTGGTCCAACGATCTCGAGTTGTGAACGCCACGGTTGAGAGATTCTGGTCTTAATGTTACGCCGCCACTGGCGTGAGTCCGACTTGGACAGCGAAAGGGCGTTGACTACTCAGCGTGAGGACCTAAGTCAGGTCGATTCGGATACACGGCTCCTTTGATGCACGTGATCTCTACAAGCACTAGGGCTAGATCCACTAGGCGTATCTGACGCGCGGCTTGCTCTACAAGAGTCAAGCGAAAGAGAAGGCAGACGACTTGAGAGGAGAGAAGGAGTAGGAAGATGATGGCTATTGAAGAAGACCAGAATGGCGGATTCTGGTCTTCGTCCTCCTCTATTTATACATAGGGGGTATGGCTTTAAAGCTCCCCGTGAATCTTGTACTACTAGTAGCGTAAATAGCTCGAACCCTACTATCGCTATCCTAGTAATGAGTCATGCCACATCGGCATGTGATATCGTGCTGACAGATACGAGAAGTCCATGACCTATTACGACTTACTAAGGGAGTCATCACCGCGTAGTAAGCGTCCACTTCCGCAACCGTAACACATCACCTCGCGACCTGAGCACGCTATCGAGTCTGCGTTTGTCGGAGGCGTCAAGATCAAATACATGAATGATACCAAGCTGGCTGCTACGACATATAACGATATTCTCGCGTTTCTCCAGAACGAGCTTCCTCCAGACGTGTTCAACACCTATGGCGACGGGCTGACAAATAGGGCAGAGGGTTCGTTTCAGTGGGCGGCGGTTGCGTGTGGGTACATCTTAAACCCTCCCGACGTCTTTGGCTTGAGCAAGATAAATTGTATAAATCACCTTTTGAAACTCACTCCAGATCGCCGCGGACAAGACCCATTGGATGAATTGTACAAAGAAGTCCTTGAAGGATACTTCACTCACGAGAACTCACGGCTACTTTTTCGCTCAGTTGTCGGACAGCTCATTGCCTCATTTGAACCCCTCAGTATCCGCTCCTTGATCACTCTGCGACACGCCTCCGACCACGCCTCCGACGGTGATGCCGTCGTTATGTTACTCCGTCGCCTAGGCTCGTTGTTGAGTAATGTGAATTCGTCCGATGAAAACCTTCCCATCATTCCCCTCCATACATCATTCCGCGATTTCCTCACAACTAAAGAGAAGAGCGACGATTTTTGTGTCGGCCTTCGTGACGTTCACCGTCAATTGGCGCATTCCTGTCTCGATCTACTGCTCAAAGACCTCAAATTCAACATCTGCAATCTTGAAACGTCATATCTTGCCAACAAAGATGTAGCAGACCTCAGCTCGCGCATTGAGAAACACATCCCCCCCGCTCTATCGTACGCGTGTCGTTTCTGGGATGATCACATGGAACATATTGGTTTCGAAAGCGATCTGTTTGGAAAACTTCGAAGATTCTTCGAGAAGAAACTTCTGTTTTGGTTGGAGGCCTTCAGCTTGACAAGCGATCTGCGTCTTACTTTGGCAGCGTGCTCGGTTGTGAATACGTGGTTAGCCTCTGGTCAAGCCGGTAACCAAGGTGTGAGTACAATCGTTGATTCGATGAGGAGGGCGGACAACTAATAGCTACGATTGAAACAGGTTTCTCAGGCGGAACTAGAGACATTGAGGTCGTTCGTCAATGATGCGTCTGTATTCATACGGCATTTCGGGATGGCCATGGCAAAGAGTGCTCCACATGTCTATGTTTCTGCTCTACCATTTGCACCGTCTCTTTCTCCTGTCTCTGCATGTTATTCCAGCTCATTTCCTCGAATATTGCGCATGGAACGTGGGCGACTTTCTCACTGGCCATCATCGGAGATGGTGATCCCAAATCCTGGGGGCTGGGTATATTCCATTTCGATCTCACCGGATGGCCAGCGCATCGTCTCAGGCTCGCACGGTGGAACATTTCATGTGTGGAACGCGACCACGGGAGAGATAGAGGCGGGCCCATTTACTGGTCACACGGAATCGGTCGAGTCTGTGGCATTCTCGCCAGATGGCCAGCGGATCGTCTCAGGCTCGTACGATGGAACAATTCGCGTGTGGAACGCCACCACGGGAGAGACAGAGGCGGGCCCATTTACCAGTTACAGGTCTGCGATCTGTTCTGTGGGATTCTTTCCAGACGGCCAGCGCATCGTCTCAGGGTACGGTCGAACAATTCGTGTGTGGAACGCCACCACGGGAGAGACAGAGGCGGGCCCATTTACTGGTCACACGGAATCGGTCGAGTCTGTGGGATTATCGCCAGATGGCCAGTGGATCGTCTCAGGCTCACGCGATGGAACAATTCGTGTGTGGAACACCACCACGGGAGAGATAGAGGCGGGCCCATTTACTGGTCACACGGAATCGGTCGAGTCTGTGGCATTCTCGCCAGATGGTGACCGCATCGTCTCAGGCTCGGACGATCTCACAATTCGTGTGTGGAACGCCAGCACGGGAGAGACAGAGGCGGGCCCATTTACCGGTCACACGTCTTCGGTCAAGTCTGTGGCATTCTCGCCAGATGGTCAGCGGATCGTCTCGGGCTCGTACGATGAAACAATTCGTGTGTGGAACGCCAGCACGGGAGAGACAGAGGCGGGCCCATTTACCGGTCACACGTCTTCGGTCAAGTCTGTGGCATTCTCGCCAGATGGTCAGCGGATCGTCTCGGGCTCGTACGATGAAACAATTCGTGTGTGGAACGCGACCACGGGAGAGACACCATTTACCGGTCACATGTCGCTGGTCTTTTCTGTGGGATTCTCGCCAGACGGCCAGCGGATCGTCTCAGGCTCGCACAATGGAATAATTCGTGTGTGGAACGCGACTACGGGAGAGACAGAGGTGGGCCCATTTATCGGTCACACGTCTCCGGTCTCGTCTGTGGCATTCTCGCCAGATGGCCAGCGCATCGTCTTAGGCTCAGGCGATCGAACAATTCGTGTGTGGAACGCCATCACGGGAGAGACAGAGGCGGGCCCATTTACCGGTCACAGGAGTCGGGTCTATTCTGTGGCATTCTCGCCAGATGGCCAGCGCATCGTTTCAGGCTCGCGCGATGAAACAATTCGTGTGTGGAACGCCAGCACGGGAGAGACAGAGGCGGGCCCATTTACCAGTCACACAGGTACGGTCTGGTCTGTGGGATTCTCGCCGGATGGCCAGCGGATCGTCTCAGGCTCGGGCTATGGAACAATTCGTGTGTGGAACGCGACCACGGGAGAGACAGAGGCGGGCCCATTTACTGGTCACACTGATTCGGTCTGGTCTGTGGGATTCTCGCCGGATGGCCAGCGGATCGTCTCGGGCTCGGGCGATGGAACAATTCGTGTGTGGAACGCGACCACGGGAGAGACAGAGGCGGGCCCATTTATCGGTCACACGGGTTCGGTCTGGTCTGTGGGATTCTCGCCAGATGGCCAGCGGATCGTCTCAGGCTCGCGCGATGGAACAATTCGTGTGTGGAACACCACCACGGGAGAGACAGAGGCGGGTCCATTTACCGGTCACACGTCTTTCGTCAACTCTGTGGCATTCTCGCCAGATGGCCAGCGCATCGTCTCGGGCTCGCACGATGGAACAATTCGTATGTTGAACGCTACGACAGGAAGTACGGAAATTAAAAGCCACGTCGACTTCACTAACAACTCCGTAATCAATGAGGAGGGATGGATATGTGGTACTGAAGGTGAACTCCTAATGTGGATCCCGCAAACACATCGATTAAGTCTTCATCGCCCGAGTACTGTCTGGGTTGCCGGCGAATATGAAACCCGCCTCGATCTGTCGACTTTCGTACATGGGCAGAGTTGGACTACTTGTATTAACGCCTAGATAGAACCGCTACAGTAACCCGTTGATTTTCTTTAGGCGACCCGAATTGTAGCGTGACGTGCTTCAGTCATTGAGGCAGTACACGCTGACAACTCAGTCAAAGGCAGGTGCCGACGCTTTGCTACCAAGTAACGTGAGTTCGTCGAGCGATAAAATCGCCGACACACATTCAATAACCGGAAAAAGTAACTGGCTCATCACGACGCCAATGGCCGTCTCCCACCGTCCCTCATGTGAACCGAATGACAAAGGACATGATCGAAGACGCAATCGCGACGACGATGACGCTCGATATCGTCAGACACGTCGTTCCGAATGCCTTCCCGCGGTGATCGTGCACCCGCACCCGCACCTGCTTCGCCACCTCCAGGTCCGCGCCCACCATCTCCTCCGCAGCGCGCGGCCCCCGCTTGTCCGCCCCCACCGTGCCGGAGAAGTGCTTTGCGTTCCGCCGCAGCTGGTCTGCCATCTGGGCTAGCCGCACCGCCAGCTCCTCCTGCAGTAGCGCAGACGCAGGCCCCGCGTCACCCCCCCCGTGTTGCGTGCGCCGGTCGTGGGCGGCGTCCGATCCGGCGGAACAAAGGCGCGGGGCTCATCGTCGGCCAAGCCAAGGAGCAGGTCCACGTCCGCTGCAGCTGCGGCTGCGGCGGCCTCCGCATCCTCAGTGGTGAGGCGACGTGTGAGGGTGGGGCAAGGCTTTGGACGGGTAGCGGATCGGATTTTCGGGCGACAGATGGGGACGGGCGCGGTACGGTAGGAGTGAACCGCTCTAGACGCTCAGGCTCAAGAGCGACCTGTTAAAAAGGAAGGGAAATTGGTAAAGGCATTCTAGCATACACATGGCGACGTACCTCGTTGACGGATAGCATACAGGCGTCCGGCCTGTCCAGCAGGCGACGGACGTCCGCCAGGCGCTTCCCGAGCTTTCTGCACATTCAACTGGTCGGTGCCAAAGTCCCCTTGTGTTTTGGTTTCGGGAATGCGGTTACGAGCACTCACGCTGGAGGTTGAATCTCATTGTCGGGCTCCACGTTTTCTAGCAATTTTCAGGCGTGTTTCAGTTGCTACAAGAAATTTGAGTCTCCTCACGAGGTAAGGAACAAGAGACGCACCAGTAGCACTCTTCCCGATTTGAGCCATCGTGTCCACTAACAGTCCACCAGTCGACCTCGTTGACGGATTTGTCGAGGCGCCGCACAAGGCGGGTGAGGTTAACCCGGTCATGGACGACTTGTTCTTTGACTGTCATCTTTGAGAGAAATTATGGGACGTAGAAAGACAGAAGAGGATATGGGTCGGGAGTCCTTGCAGTGGTAGCGGTGTTTGCTAACGTAATCACCCATACGCCCGAGTTATCGCTAACCGAACATCTTGCAGTTTCATCCATAAAACGACATAGATAAATGGCTTCGGATTCATAAAAACACTCTTACAGTAAAGCACACGTACACTCGGCGCCATGTTCTGTTCTGTCCACAATTTCGTGATTTCATACTATTAATTACAACTCCGAATGGGTCATGCATAGCAGTGCTCTCCATATTGTCGACGCCAAGTCAATCGCAGACATCACTGTTACAAAGCAGCAGAGACAAGAAAAGAGACAAGAAACGGACAATGGGCCAATACATAATATAATTAGGGCTTTCTATAATTTCTCATCGCCATCCTCGAGCTCCTCGAGTTCGTCGTTCGAAGGAGGACGCGTGTCCAACGCCACGTACTCTCCCTTCGCGCCCTCCTTCACAGATCCAAACCGCCGCTGCACCGTCATCACGCCGACAACATACAGGGCAGGGACGGTCTAAACGATTCGAACGTGGCCATCAATCAGCTCTCTGTCTTTTCTCGCGAAATAAGACTCACGAGTAGCAGTGCAGACCACACGAGTGTGGACCGGCCAGCCGAGATGAGGCCGAGCCACGTCTCGAAAAACGCGAGCAGGACGATTGCGCCGCCCAGGCCAGCCAGCAACGCACTGCGCGCGCCGGTGCGGCTCTCCGCTGGGATGCGGTGGACCCAGCTCCCAAACGCGCACTGCACGACGTACAGCAACACGAGGCCGACACCTCCCACCTGCCCGGGGATCATCAGTCGTCAGTACGGGGAAAGCCGGGCGCATCACGACATCACCTTGTGCGCCATACTGGAGCCGTGGTTATCCATGAACAGATACGCGAGCGAGCCTCCTGCGATGGACGCGCCGGCTGAATGACGCGCAGTTGAGTGAAGTGAAGCACGACTGGGGAAGAGGCACGAACCGACGCCAAATTGTAGCAGGCGGTGCAGCAGGAACGCCCTGGGACTTCCCGTTGCCTGTGCATATCGGGCCACGAGCGCGCCAGACGGTAAGACGAGCAAGAATCCCACAGTGCAGAGCGCGCCGTGCACGAAACTCGCAGTACTACCGCCGCTAACGGCATCGTCATCGTGGCTTTCACCCTCATCTTCTGCATTCTCGTCGTCGTGGCTTTCACCCTCGTCTTCTGCCTTCTCGTCGTCGTGGCGGTCTTCTTCTTCGGGATGGGGGTGGGGATGGTCGATATGCACTGGGGGAGGAGGAGGGAGTGGTGCTGGTGGCTTAGCGGGGATGTCAGGGATGCGCGTCAAGTTGAGCACGCCACGACCGATCTTGTGGTGTATCGAGATGGGAACACCCGGGTCCTCCGATCCCGGGGGCGTGCGACTGAACGCCCAAATGATGTTCTGCATCCCGTCCGGCGGCGCCTGGCGCGAAACGTCAAGAACAAAAAAGCCGATATGTACAGTACTTACATTCCGAGTGAACGCTATTTGCGGGTTCTCCACGGTGACCTGCAACAGAACGCAAAATGAAGAAACGAAAAAAAATTGGTAAAGGGGGGGAGCACGCACGTAGGTATCGGTGATCGAGAACTTGGCGGTGAACGGAGGTGCGGATCCGGCGTCGGCATGACTTCGTACGGCGCCTTGCGCTGCGAGAGCGCCACGGAGTTGTACTCGCCATCTGCGCCGCGCGAGGGCCACACGACCACCATGTTACGCCCGAAGCCGCTAACGTGCGTGGGCTGGACGTCAGCGCGACAGAGAGAGGAAGGTCGGGTGTAAGAGCGTACATGGCTATCCAGCCCAGCATCTGGTTACCCGTGGTGCGCAGGATATCTGGCGCATGAGTCAGTAGACCCCGTGGGCGCGTGAGAATAGACCGCGTACATCGTGTTGTGCCGCCATCCTCCTACACTCGATACACATCACCTATCAAAGCCATACGGTCTCACCTCCTGTTCGAGGAAAGAAAAACCCCACGGACATCGCTGCATATTGTGTCGTAGGCGGAGCCAGTCGACTGCCTTATTTCCTGCACGGACCGGAGTGGATGAGAAAGTTGTGCAGCGTGCGGGATGATAAAAGGCGCACCAAGTCCGTCTCGGAGGAGCCGCTCTTGACGGGGGACAGGGCAAGGGAGAGGGCTGCGGGTGGCAAGAATTTCGTCGTCGAATCGCCGCTGAGTATTGTCACCGAAGAACGCAGGGGGCGGACACATGTGTGCTGCAGACAGACAGGGTATTTGAAGTTTGCTTAGAGCACGCTTTGCGCTAGTCACGTAACGTCATAATTCGGCCGAGAGTTCTCGCGGTCATTTGACTACCATAGTAAACTAACTTTGTCATGCTATCAAGTTCCCTCTCCCTGTATCCTCTCGAGTAGAGTGTGTGGATGCAACCGCGCGGCGCCCTTGATGCTGATCCCAATCGAAAGGTCCGGTGTCCCCGCAGGCGTCGACAGATCCGAGCGCTGTTGCTGCTGCCGGGCGGGTGGGGACATTGATTTCAATCCCTGTCGGCCACGCCTCCCCGCCGGTGGGTGGCGTTGATGTCACATCCGCAGTAACAATGATGGTTTCTCCTCATCCGCCACTTTCAGACGCTTCGTCGTCGCCGTCGTCGTCGATGACTGCTGCCGCCGGTGGCTGTCTTCTACTGCTGCTACCGGAGTTGAAGCGCCCGAGCCCACGGACTGCTGAGGAGATGAAGCCGAGGAGATATCCTTGGGGTGACGTCGTTGGTGACGTACATGTTGCCCCCGGATGGACTGCTTCTGAGTTCCGTTTTGCTCTTGAGGCACGTCCGGCTCTTCACCCCCTGCTTTCCGCTTACTTGGAGGAGGGGCATCGACAAACTCTTTGGTGTCAGGGCAAGGTGGTGATGATGGTGGCGGTGGCGGTTTTGCGGGAAGCGGGTGGCGGTCAGCGTCTAATTTAGTGTCCGAAAAAAGGTAACGTTTGGAGAGGACAGAAGAGAAGAGCTCAAAGGCAAACCCTGCTGAGATCCGCTACCCGTTTCAACTCAGGGCTCTGTTGTTCGTCAACAAGACGAGCGATCTCAGTCAGAACCGAGACGAGAGGCGCCCGAATGGTTCAGTTGGTTTGCTGTTTCTTCCTCTGGGTGCGGGAAATAAACCCTGTAAGGTCACGATCCACCCAACCTGCTGGCATGTATGTAATATAATTTCGCACGACCCTCATGCTTGCGCATCCGACGGGGCTACTTGGATGAAAAACTGTTTGCGAGGTGGGCGAGAGAAGATCCGGTAGTCACGGTAAGACGCACGGGGAGGATTACGCTCAGCGCGTCCACGACCTGCCGCCGCATCGACACGAGCGAGCTCGACTCCGGGCTCTTCTGGTGACTGCACGCCGAAAGGGCGCCAGCCGGACGGGCGACGAAAAACGCGCGGAATTCGTGGGACAGCCTTCCAAGCGTCATTTTCCCCATGAGAGGACGTGCAGTAGGAGCACAGGAGCTGCACCGGATCCACCGGCGCCTTTCGCGCGGCAGAAGGTACGACAACTCGAGGTACCCGCGGAACTGCTCCAGGCTCGCCGGGTTGCGCCCGGGCACGAGGTCCTCCCTGAGCGCCGAGGCGACGCGCGCGAGCAGTAAGTGCACGAGCTCGTTCGCACGCTGCGTCGGCCGTCCGTCGTTGAACGAGGGCAGGAAGACGAGAATGTCCTCGATGATCTTCGCTACGTCCGCCGCGGAGGACTTGATTACTGCCTGCGAGAGTGTCAGTGCGCAGAAGGAAGGAAGGTGAGATCGCGCTCAAGTACCTTGATGAGGGTATCTATCAGCGCATCTTCATTCCCTGCAGCACCGCCTCCTTGACCCTGCAGCAGCGCGAGGAGGCGGCCTGGGCAAGGAACGCGACGACGAGCGCGCGGAGGCGCTCGCGGATGATCTTGTCTTCGTCTTCCATGGGGTCGTCCGGGGGTACGATTTGGTCGCAGAGGACGCCGAGGGTGACCCCGGAGTCGAGCTCGAGGTGCTGGGTGAACGCCATCTTGACCACCGCGACCTCCTCCGGTTCGTCTGTGAGCCAACAACGACATTAAGACGCGGTTCCCTACTAGGGACAAAAAGAAGGCCAGGAGGGAACGCACTGCTCTGTAGCGCTGAAGCAATTGAGCTAACACGTCCACGTTCCGCTCTGACCATCTAAGCTGCTCCTCGGACATCCGCACGATAGCCTTGTATCCCTCGATTGAGTCGATTCGTATCTGTAAAATATAATAAAATAGTCAGCTGATGGACCGTGTGTTTTGTTGCCTGCACGACGCACGTTGGGGTCCTGGTCTTCACAAAGGTCATACACGGCATTAATAGCATCTTCCTCGAGATCCGGGAACGCCTTGAACTTGGCGATATTGCTAGCGCCCATGCGTATGGTGGGAATGGGCCAGCTTTATCGCGTGACTCAAGGCATGTTTTCTCTGTACGGCGGGTGTATGTATCCGTGAGCGGGAGAGAAAGTGGGAAAGGGGGGAACACACTCATAAAATCGACGATCGACGAACGCACAAGGCCTATTACTTGACCCTGACCTCATGACTACATGGCGAGAATTTCTGCTCGAACATGCGAAGTTCCCGTTCCCTGATCCCGTCGAAAATCGAACCGTCGGTACAACCGACATATTCCTCGAGGAGGTTGGGGTTATCGCTCCAGAGTGGAGAGCCAATTACGCGGTGCCAGACAAGACTCTAGTTGAGCACCTTTGTCAAACTCTCGACAACATCCTTGAGGACACTGTTTTCCCGGATGATTCCCAAAGCGATTTACTATCAAAATTTGGGCGTCATCTACAATTCAGTCGCTTTGGCACGAGAGAGATAGAGGAAACAATGTGGTCTATGAATAAAAATGAAACCGAGGTAAGAATCCCGGATTCTCATTCGCGGCTGAGCAAGTCTGGCTGACTCTTGAGACAGAGTCGGGCGATATTGAATAATGGCATTTTTCCAGCCACAACCTTCTGTTTGGGAGCCTATGGTGGATACTGCTTTACGAGAATCTTGGAACACGTCGAGCAAGGTCTCTCCTCCAAGGTCGATTATCTTGGAATGGTAGACGATAAACGTGTCGTCCTTGTTGAAGCAGAATCGCCCTCAGTCATGAAGGCAGTGGGCAGTTCGCTACCAGAGGACACAGTCGAGTTGGACCGCACTCCCGGAGGAGATCTAGTATCGAAAGTTCTCTCCAAGGTGAGTATACAGTCCTTAGATGCAATACCGATCTTGACAATTCATCTCACTGACCAGGCCGCTTTGTATCTGGGTCTGAGAAGGATGGAATGGCTATTCCTTACGTGCCACAACAACTGGATCGTTTGCCGTCTCGTCAGTGACAAGGACAACCCTTTTCTTACTTTCTCGCCCATGTTCAGTATCGAAGGCTCCTCTGAACCGTTTCGGGCATTTCTTGGTGCCATTTTGTCGGTTCTAGAAGGCACTCCCGTTCCGGCCAGCGAATTCAACCCCTCTATGGTACTCGACACAATTCCGGAAGAGGGAAAAGGTGGATCAAAGCTCCCGATGACCCGTTTTCGCGCGACCACCAGTCGTGATGCTGCGGAGTCTGACTTAATGGTTCGTCCGATATCCGGTCATCTCCGGTCAGCTGGCTCACTCGTCTACTTTCAGTTTACTTTATCCTCCCCACACTATCCCGAATCTTTCCAAGTATGGGTCCATCTTCATTCGCTGCCCAACAACACATTCGTTCTTCCGCACTGTGCTGAGAACGGAAACTGGAAACGACGCCTATGGTTGACCCGTCACATGGGATGTGGGTCGACCGGAAATGTCTGGGAATGTCATTTCGACAACAGTGATGATTTATTTGCGATCAAGGTCATTAAATTGCAGCACAGGTCTGATGTAGAGCGCCAACGACCGTTCTATAACGAGTTCGAGGTTTACCTCAGCCTGGAGATTGCGTACCGATCTGGGCAACTACGCGACCGCTTTACTCTGCACTGCTATGGTGCATTTGAGGGCGATGGGACCGGCGTCCTCATTCTTGAACTATGTGGTGACACTCTCAATGACTGGGATGAGCTCAATATTTCGGAGCAGTGAGTATCAGTGGTTATAGTATCAAAGTGATCAGGTTGACAATATTTCTACAGAACACAGATTTACGGGTTGGTATGGGACCTTCATCGAGTAGGAATAGTGCATGGAGATCTTGAACCCCGGAACATCGCCCGTGTTCCAGGAGGTGGGTTCCGTCTGATCGATTTTTCAGAAAGTGTAAGACATAGCTGCGTGGAAATCTCGGTATGATATATGGTTGCTCGTTTCACTTAATACCTGATGACTTGGAATAGGGCCCATTGAACAAACATTACAAGTGTTCTGAACTGCGAGCAATGCGGGGTGTTTTGAAGCTCCTTCAGAGACATGCTAGCGCTTTGCCACCAAGTAACGTGAGTTCGTCGAGCGATAAAGTTGCCGACACACACATTCAATAACTGGAAAAAGTAACTGGTTCATCATGACGCAAACGGCCGTCTCCCACCGCCCTTATGTGATGACAAAGAACATGATCAAAAACGCAATCGCGACGACGATGACGCTCGATGTCGTCGGACACGTCGTTCCGGGTGCCTTCCCGCGGTGATCGTGCACCCGCACCCAACACCTGCTTCATCACCTCCAGGTTCGCGCCCACCCTCTCCTCCGCCGCACGCAGCACCCCCTGGTCCGCCCCCAGCGCGCCGGAGAAGTGCTCCACGTTCTGCCGTAGCTGGCCCGCTAGCTGCGCCGCCAGCTCCTCCTGCAGATAGCGCAGATGCAGGCCCCGCGTCACCCCCCCATTGTTGCGCGCGCCGGTCGTGGACGGCGTCTGATCCGGCGGAAGAAAGGCGCGGGATTCGTCGGCCGAGCCAAGGAGCAGGTCCACGTCCGGCGTCCGCATCGTCAGTGGTAAGGAGACCTGACGTGACGTGTGAGGGCGGTGGATATCGACCTAAGGGGAAGTGTAGATAGAAGAGAAGTGAGAAGTGAGAAACATGGAGACGTCACGGTAGACGGATGCAGACGGAGACGAGAGCGAGAGTAGAGGCATAAGTGAGATGTTTATTTTCCGAAATCCCATATACGTGTGCTTAGTAATCGGATACAGTGAGTAATGGACCGTTCCAAGCCCAGCGAGGACGTGGTCCTTACACCGTGCGCGCCAGTGCGGCTCTCCCCTGGGATGCGGTGGACCCAGCTTCCAATCACACACTGCACGACGTACAGCCGGCACCTCCCACCTGCCCGGAGAGGAAATGGACCGGTCTACGGGGAAAGCCAGGTGCATCACGAGACTAGCAGGCGGTGCAGCAGGAACGCCCTGGGACTTCCCGTTGCTTTTGCATATCGGGCCACGAGCGCACCAGACGGTAAGACGAGCAAAATCCCCACGGTACAGAGCGCGCGATGCACGAAGCTTGCAGAACCGCCGCCGACGGCATCGTCATCGTCATCGTGGCTTTCACCATCCGAGTCATCTTCTGCCTTCTCGTCGTGGTAGTGGTCATCTTCGTCTTCGGGATGGGAGTGGGGGTGGGAATGCCCGGGATGCACTGGGGGAGGAGGCGGGAGTGGGACTGGTGGCTCGACAAGGATGGTAGGGACGCGCGTCAGGTTGAGCATGCCGTGGCCAATTTTGTGGTGTATCGAGATGGGAGCATCAGAATCCGCCGATCCCGGGGGCGTGCAACTGAACGCCCAAATGATGTTCTGCATTCCATCCATCCGGCGGGGCCTGCGCGAAACGTCAAGTACAAAAAGCCGCGTATATATGCACGATACTCACATTCCGAGTGAACACTATTTGCGGGTTCTCCACGGTGACCTGCACAGGACGCAATGGAGTAACAAAAAAATGGCATAGGGGAGCACGCACGTAGGGACCGGTGATCGAGAGCTCGGCGGTGAACGGCGGGTGCGGATCTGTGACTTCGTACGGCGCCTTGTGTTGCGAGAGCGCCAAGGAGTTGTACTCGCCATCTGCGCCGCGCAAGGGCCACACGATAGGGCCATCGCTCATGTTAAGCCCAAAGCCGCTAACGTGCGTGGGCTGGACGTCAGCGCGACGGAGAGAGGTCGGGTGTAAGCGTATATGGCCATCCAGCCCAGCATCTGGTTGCCCGTGGTGCGCAGGATATCTGGCGCACGAGTCAGTAAACCCCGCGGGCGCGTGAGAATAGACCACGTACATCGTGCTGTGCCGCCATCCACGCTACATTCGATACACATCACCTATCAAAGCCATACGGTCTCACCTCCTGTTCGAGGAAAGAAAACCCCCACACACATCGCCGCATATTGTGTTGTGGGCGGAGCCATTCGACTGCCTTATTTCCTGCACCGACCGGAGCGGTTGAGAAAGTTGTGCAGCGTGCGAGATGATAAAAGGCGCACCAAGTCGAACTCGGAGGAGCCGGTCTTGATGGGGGATGGGGCAAGGAAAAGGGCGGGTACTGCTCCTCCAGGCTCGCCGGGTTCCGCCCGGGTGCGAGGTCCTCCCTGAGCGCTGAGGCGGCGCGCGCGAGCAGTAGGTGCACAAGCTCGTTCCCGCGCCGCGTCGGCCGTCGTTGAAAGCGGGCAGAAAGAGGAGGATATCTTCGCCACGTCTACCACGGAGGATTTTGATACGGCCTGCAAACGCGACGGACAGCGTCAGTGCCCCAGGAGTAAGGAAGATGCAAATCGCGCCACGCGCACCTCGATGAAGGTGTCTATCGGCGCATCTTCCTGCTCGGCAGCTCCACGCTCGTGACCCTGCAGCTGCGCGAGGAGGTGCTTCTGGGCGTCCTGGGCGAGGAACGCGGCGACGAGCGCGCGGAGGCGCTCACGGATGGTCTTGTCTTCGTCTTCCATGGAGTCATCTGAGGGCTCGATTTGGTCGCAGAGGACGCCGAGGGTGACCTCAGAGTCGGCTTGAGGTGTTGTTTGAATGCCATCTCGACCATAGAGACTTCCTCCGGTTCGTCTGTAAAGAGTGGGGAAAACCGCCAACAACAACATAAAGACGTGGTTCCCCCACTGGGGACAAAAAGAAGGCCAGGTGGGAACGCACCGCTCTGTAGCAATTGCACCAACACGTCGACGTTCCGCTCCAACCACCTAGGCTGCTCCTTGGACATCCGAACGATAGCCTTGTACTGTAGCCCTCGATTCGTATCTGTAAAATAACATAAAAAGGGTCAGCTGATGAGTGGTACGTTGTTTTACCCACACGACGCACATTGGGGTCCTGGTCTTCACAAAGGTCATACACGGCATTAAGTTAATAGCGTCTTCGTCGAGATCCGGGAACGCCTTGAAGAGCTTGGCGATATTGCTGGCGACCATGCGTCTGAGCGATGTACGATGGGAATGGGCCAGCTTTATCGCGTGATTCAAGCCATGCTTTCTCTGCACGGCGGGTGTATGTATGCGTGAGCAGGAAAGAAAGTGGGAAGGGGGGGACGCAACGCACGACCGAGTTTGTGTCTGGCACAACATGGTCGGCGTAGCCAACATCGCGCTCTTGTTCGGAGTTCGGTTAGACCCCCGGACATAAGCTATTTTTTTCAAGCAGAAAGTGTCAACACCGGGTCGCAACTTAGATAGCGAGGTGACTGCGGAGTTGCAAGGGGGGAAGGGCGTGGCAAGGGTATGGTGCAAAGTGCAGAGGGCGGCACGGGCTGGGAGCACGAGGCCGCGAGGTGAGACCGGTGAGGCGAGGCCTTAGACAATATGTGACGTGGTGTAACCACAGGGATATAAGGCAGAGTATTGACTGGAATGTCAGACAAGTGGACCGCGTCACTACTAAGGGCCTTGCTAAGGGCGCAACATTTCGTGAGTTCGAAAAAATGATGAGGTGTTGACCAATAGACAAGGGTCGTCACTCGCAGCCAAGAGTGCAACCCTCCTTTCGTTTGATCGAAATTATTCCCAGCCTGCCAGTGAATAACACCGAGCATTCGGAATTACGCGTTATCGTTATCGCGTGGACAGCTCGTGGTCACCTAGACGCTCGAACCGCACCCTCACTCTATCCCCCATCACACTAACCTTCAAAACACTCTTCTATCCAGTATGGCTACTGCACGAGATTCGGAACATGGCCAAATGTCTTCAAATTCGTGCGTAGATGACCATTGTCCCGTGCTTACTTGATAGTAACCCAGCACTCCAGCCGAGGTCCCTCATCGTCGCGACATCCAGGAAGAGGGCGCTTCAATCCCCGTCAAGAACCGCCCTTGGACAGCCCTCGAGACGCCGAGCCGCAGGGAGGACCATCCCAGCTCCGTGTTGATGTGACGGGTATGCACTCGAATCCTGACCCGTTGGTTCCTCGATAAGCATTTTAATTCCTTTTTCAGTCCTCCGGGCAGACAATCTTCCTAAACTCAAGAATATTTTTGGCCTAAAGTTCTTTGTTACTGTCGCCAGTCAGGCGACAGAAAAGAAGACACCAAGTGTTCCGGCCAAGAGGCAGACGGCGAAATGGGGCGAGAGTCTTGGTGCCTTGTAAGGCATCGCTATTTAGTCCTCTTCTTCGGCTGAGAGATCTGTTCAGCATTCTACAACCGTCTACACCTCTTATACTAAGTCTTTATGCGAAACGGAAGGCACGTCAAAACACCCTTATTGGAACACATGAGATGATCCCCATCGAATCCCAAACCGGTTCGTTTCTTATTAGAAACCTCGCTTGTTTGACTACCTAACATCTCGGGTGATAGACACACCTTTTGTCCTCACTGGCGATGGACAGGCTGGGGAGTCGGTGACGCTTTACTTGACAGTCAATGTGTCACCGAACACAACTTCCGATCCGATCTCGCCCATCAACGCCCCCATTATCCAATCAGCCACAATCAACGACTCGCCTTCTGGAGAAGCTGAGGAGCCCTCTGTGGCCCAGGAGTCCACGGATCCCACTCGACCCACCGTCACCGCCGGCCCTGAAACTCTCTCACCTCCTCCCGATCGCCTTCCCAGCGAGATGAGCACCCCTATCCCGCCAGCCGCCGATCGACGGGGAGTGTCACCTGCCGAGAGTGCTCTCCATGGCACCGACGAAGCTATAGCGACAATCAATCTCTCAAATAAATGGGAAGGTGCTCTCGGGAGGATCAAGTGGGTGATGGATACTGTGAGCCCCGTTGCAGAGGTGCGTTATATTGTCCGCCCTTTTTGCCATTCCTTGACCAAGCCGAATTTTGTCCTTAGTATCACCCGTACGCAAAGATGGCATATGGTCTACTTTTTGCGATCCCCAAGGTGATCTGTTTGCGCTATTGTTGGATTGAAATATTCATGCAATGTTTATCTGGGTGCTAGACCCTCCTAGAACAGTTTCAACGCGACGACAACATCGGAACCTTACTTGTTGCCATGCACGATGCGTTTGATTTCGCAAACCAGGAAGACCGTTTCAAAGCGATCGGACCTGATTCGAGGCAGGCACAAATCCTTACGCTCATGTTGCAGCATGTCTGTAATTGCTGTGACTTTATTCGGTCATACGCAAAGGATTCGCAATTATGTACGTAATATTTACCTATTTCAGTGGCCGACGCAAACACGAGGTTTTCAGGGAAGCGGATATTGAAGAATGCAGGCAGCCAAGTCGACAAAAAGATCGAGGACTTCCGCGCGACCCTTCTCGAACACCGAAAGGCTTTCTTGGACGAGGCTAGCATCACCACAGAGATAACCGCACTCCAAATTCTGGACGATGTGGGAATAATTTCGGCCGATGTCGGTAGGATTTCGAGTCAGCTCAACGGGATGGCTACCCAGCTGAAGTGGGTGTCTAGCCAAGTCTCAGATGCCGGTACGTAGTTCTGATACCTTAAACGTTATCGATCTGACAATCGTTATAGAACTGGATAGAAAAATCGGAGAAATCCCATATGGGACAGGTTCACGATTCACGCCCGGCAAGGGCTGTCTTACGGGAACACGCACGGCCTTTCTGGACTTCATTGAAAATTGGGTGAACGACCCCACTTCGGAGCGCTGTCTCGTTCTTTTCGGGCACGCAGGCACGGGAAAGTCATCGATTGCGCACGAAATCGCACGTCGCTTCGACAAAATCCATCGGCTTACGTCATCGTTTATCTTTATTACGGACAGAGCAATCCAAACGGGAGGCTCATCACCTGTTCACGACTCTTGCTCGCGATCTCTCCGACCGCTATCCTTCGTTTAAAGCCGCGCTGGGAAGTGTCGTAAAGGACAACTCCTCTCTTCGAACTGGAACCCGTGACTATGGTACCCTGTTCGAATCCCTTATCCTGGAACCGCTTAAGGGTCTGCACATCGTTGGTCCTATTCTTGTCGTAATCGATGCCTTGGACGAGAGTGGCGATGTAACTGAGTAAAAAGGCTTACAACAATTTCTTGCCGAAGCCATTTCTAAACTGCCATCAAATTTCGTGTACTCATCACCTCGCGACCCGAGCACGCCCATCGACTCTGCGTTCGCCAGGACGCGTCAAAATCAAATATATGGATGATCCCTGAGCTGGCTGCTACATATAACGATATTTTCGTGTTTCTCCAGAAGGAGCTTCCTCCAGACGTCAAAACCCATTGTGGCGATCTGACAAATAGGGCGGAGGGTTCGTTTCAGTGGGCAGCGGTCGCATGTGGATACATCTTAAACCCTCCCGACGTCTTTGGCTTGAGCCAGATAAATTGTATAAATCACCTTTTGAAACGCACTCCGGATCGCGGTGGACAAGACCCCGTTGGATGAATTGTACAAAAAGGTCCTTGAAGGAATACTTCACTCACGAGAACTCACGGCTACTTTTTCGCTCAGTCGTCGGACAGCTCATTGCCTCATTTGAACCCCTCAGTATCCGCTCCTTGATCACCCTGCGACACGCCTCTAACCACGCCTCCGACGGTCGTGCCGTCGTTGTGTTACTCCGTCGCCTAGGCTCGTTGTTGAGTAATGTGAATTCCTCCGATGAAAACCTTCCCATCATTCCCCTCCATACCTCATTCCGCGATTTCCTCACAAATCAAGACAAGAGCGACGATTTTTGTGTCGACCTTCGTGACGTTCACCATCAATTGGCGCATTCGTGTCTCGATCTACTGCTCAAAGACCTCAAATTCAACATCTGCAATCTGGAAACGTCATATCTCGCCAACAAAGATGTCACAGACATCAGCTCCCGCGTCGATAAACACCTCCCACCCGCTCTGTCGTACGCGTGTCGTTTCTGGGACGATCATATGGAACATATTGGTTTCGAAATCGATCTGTTTGGAAAACTTGGAAGTTTCTTCTCGAAGAAACTTCTGTTTTGGTTGGAAGCCCTCAGCTTGAGAAGCGATATGCGTCTTGCCTCCGCAGCGTGCTTGGCTGTGAAGGTGTGGTTAGGCTCTGATCAAGTCGGTAAAGAAGGTGTACGTACAATTGTTGATTCGACGAGGAAGGCGGACAACTAACAGCTACGATAAACAGGTTTCCCAGGCAGAACTAGAGATATTGAGGTCGTTGGTCAATGATGCGTCTGTATTTATACGGCATTTCGGGATGGCGACGGCAAAGAGTGCTCCACATGTCTATCTCTCTGCTCTACCATTTGCGCCGTCTGGTTCTCCTGTCTCTGCGTGTTATTCCAGCTCATTTCCTCGAACATTACGCGTGGATCGTGGGCGAATTTCTCACTGGCCACCATCGGAGATGGTGATTCCAGATTCTGGCGGCGGGGTTCATTCCATTTCGATCTCATCGGACGGCCAGCGGATCGTCTCAGGCTCTTCCGATAGAAGAATTCGTGTGTGGAACGCCAACACGGGAGAGACGGAGGCGGGCCCATTTACCGGTCACACGTCTTGGGTCAATTCTGTGGCATTCTCGCCAGATGGCCAGCGGATCGTCTCAGGCTCGCACGATCGAACAATTCGTGTGTGGAACGCCAGCACGGGAGAGACGGAGGCGGGCCCATTTACCGGTCACACGGATTCGGTCAATTCTGTGTTATTCTCGCCAGATGGCCAGCGGATCGTCTCAGGCTCTTCCGATGAAACAATTCGTGTGTGGAACGCCAGCACGGGAGAGACAGAGGCGGGCCCATTTACCGGTCACACGTCTTCGGTCAATTCTGTGGCATTCTCGCCAGATGGCCAGCGGATCGTCTCAGGCTCGGACGATCGAACAATTCGTGTGTGGAACGCCAGCACGGGAGAGACGGAGGCGGGCCCATTTACCGGTCACACGGATTCGGTCAAATCTGTGGCATTCTCGCCAGATGGCCAGCGGATCGTCTCTGGCTCTTCCGATGGAACAATTCGTGTGTGGAACGCCAGCACGGGAGAGACGGAGGCGGGCCCATTTACCGGTCACAAGGATTGGGTCAAATCTGTGGCATTCTCGCCAGATGGCCAGCGGATCGTCTCAGGCTCGGACGATCGAACAATTCGTGTGTGGAACGCCAGCACGGGAGAGACGGAGGCGGGCCCATTTACCGGTCACACAGATTGGGTCAATTCTGTGGCATTCTCGCCAGATGGCCAGCGGATCGTCTCAGGCTCGCACGATCGAACAATTCGTGTGTGGAACGCCAGCACGGGAGAGACGGAGGCGGGCCCATTTACCGGTCACACGTCTTGGGTCAATTCTGTGGCATTCTCGCCAGATGGCCAGCGGATCGTCTCAGGCTCTTACGATCGAACAATTCGTGTGTGGAACGCCAGCACGGGAGAGACGGAGGCGGGCCCATTTACCGGTCACACGTCTTGGGTCAATTCTGTGGCATTCTCGCCAGATGGCCAGCGGATCGTCTCAGGCTCGGACGATCGAACAATTCGTGTGTGGAACGCCAGCACGGGAGAGACGGAGGCGGGCCCATTTACCGGTCACACGAATTCGGTCAATTCTGTGGCATTCTCGCCAGATCGCCAGCGGATCGTCTCAGGCTCTTCCGATGGAACAATTCGTGTGTGGAACGCCAGCACGGGAGAGACGGAGGCGGGCCCATTTACCGGTCACACGCGTTTGGTCAATTCTGTGGCATTCTCGCCAGATGGCCAGCGGATCGTCTCAGGCTCTTACGATCGAACAATTCGTGTGTGGAACGCCAGCACGGGAGAGACGGAGGCGGGCCCATTTACCGGTCACACGCGTTTGGTCAATTCTGTGGCATTCTCGCCAGATGGCCAGCGGATCGTCTCAGGCTCGGACGATCGAACAATTCGTGTGTGGAACGCCAGCACGGGAGAGACGGAGGCGGGCCCATTTACCGGTCACACGTCTTCGGTCAATTCTGTGGCATTCTCGCCAGATGGCCAGCGGATCGTCTCAGGCTCGGACGATCGAACAATTCGTGTGTGGAACGCCAGCACGGGAGAGACGGAGGCGGGCCCATTTACCGGTCACACGTCTTCGGTCAATTCTGTGGCATTCTCGCCAGATGGCCAGCGGATCATCTCAGGCTCGCGCGATGAAACAATTCGTGTGTGGAACGCCAGCACGGGAGAGACGGAGGCGGGCCCATTTACCGGTCACAAGGATTCGGTCAAATCTGTGGCATTCTCGCCAGATGGCCAGCGGATCGTCTCAGGCTCAGAAGATCGAACAATTCGTATGTTGAACGCTACGACAGGAAGTACCGAAACTAAAAGCCACGTCGACTTCACTAACCACTCCGTGATCAATAAGGAGGGATGGATATGCGGTAGTAAAGGCGAACTCCTAATGTGGATCCCGCAAGCACGTAGAGCAAATCTTCATCGCCCGAGTAATATCTGGGTTGCCGGCGAATACGAAACACGCCTCGATCTGTCGACTTTCATACATGGGCAGAGTTGGACTACTTGTATTAACACCTAGAGAAACAGCTACAGTAACCCATATATTTTCTTTACGCTGTAATGTGACGTGCTTCAGCTGATAATAGTTCATTGAGGCAGTAATAATAATCCGCAGTATACACGCCGTTAACTCAGTCACAGGCAAGGTGCCGATGCTTTGCCCACCAAGTAACGTGAGTTCGTGGAGCGATAAAAATGCCGACACACACATTCAATAACTGGAAAAAGTAACTGATTCATCACGACGCCAGTGGCCGTCGCCCACTGCCCCTCATGTGAACCGAATGACAAATAACATGATCAAACACGCAATCGCCGACGACGACAACGACGACGCTCGATATCGTTCAGACACGTCGTTTCGAGTGTCTTCCCGCGGTGATCCCGCACCCGCACCCGCACCTGCTTCGCCACCTTCAAGTTCGTACCCACCATCTCCTCCGCGGCGCGCAGCACCCCCTGGTCCGCCCCCAGCGCGCCAGAGAAGTGCTCCGCGTTCCGCCGCATCTGGCCGCCAGCTCCTTCTGCAGCAGCGCAAACGCAGACTCCACGTCGTCCCCCGTGTTGCGCGCGCCGGTCGTGGACGCCGTCCGGTCTGGCGGAAGAAAGGCGAGGGACTCGTCGTCGGCCGAGCCGGAGAGCAGGCACATGTCCACCGCAGCTGCGGCTGCGAAGGCCTCCGCATCATCAGTGGTGAGGAGACCTGACGTGATGGGTGAAGGTAGCGCAGGGCGTTGGACCGTTAGCGGATCGGGTTACCGGGTGACAGATGGGGACGGGTGCAGTAGGGCAGGAAGGAATAGCTCTAGACGCAAAGGTTCAGGAGAGACCTGCTATCATAGACTAGGGAAATTGACGAAGGTATTCTAGCATACACATGGAGACGTACCTCGTTGGCGGATAGCGTACAAGCGCCCAGCCTGTCCAGCAAGCCACGAATGCCCGCAAGGCGCTTCCCGAGCTTTCTGCGCATTCAACTAAGTTAGTCGGTGCCAAAGTCCCTTTGTGTGTTTGGGTTTCGAGAATGTGGTTAAGAGCACTCACGCTGAAGGTTGAACGTCATTGTCGAGCTCCACGTTTGTGACGTTTCCCAGCAATATTTAGGCGTGCTTCAATTGCCGCAAGAAATAAGTTGTCTCCTTGCGAGGTAAGGGCCTCACTGAACAAGGGAAGCACCTGTAGCATTCTCTCTGATTTGAGACATTGCGTCCAGCTCCGCTCCGTACCTCAGTCGGCCTCGTCGACAGATTTGTCGAGAGGCCGCACAAGGCGGACGAGGGTAACCCGGTCGTGGACAACCTGTTCCTTGGCTGCCATCTTGGAGATAAATCATGGGACGTAGAAAGACAGAAGAGGATAGTTACCTACACTTTACCTACTCGCAGCTACTCCCACCCAAAACGTGCCCTTGACCGGGTTTGTGCGTAACGTGATCACATATGTCCTCTTTCGGACATAATCTTGCAGTTTCATCAATTTCATCCATGAGATGATACAGATAAATGGCTTCGGATTAATAAATTAAAACACTCTTAGAGCACACGTACACTCGGCACCATGTTATGTTCTGTCTACAATTTCGTGACTTCGTACCAACTTCGTACTGACCTTATGCATGGCTACTCTCCATACTGTCGACATTAAGACCCGCCAAGTCAATCGCAGACATCACAGTTACACAGCAGAGACAAGAAAAGAGACAAGAAACGGCCAACGGGCCAATACATAATATAATTAGGGCTTTCTATAATTTCTCATCGCCGTCCTCAAGCTCCTCGAGTTCGTCGTTTGGAGGACGCGTGTCCAACGCCACGTACTCTCCCTTCGCGCCCTCCTTCACAGATCCAAACCGCCGCTGCACCGTCATCACGCCGACAACGTACAGGGCAGGGACGGTCTAAACGATTCGAACGTGGCCATCAATCAGCTCTCTGTCTTTTCTCGCAAAAAAAAAAAGAGACTCACGAGTAGCAGTGCAGACCACACGAGTGTGGACCGGCCGGCCGAGATGAGGCCGAGCCACGTCTCGAAAAACCCGAGCAGGACGATTGCGCCGCCCAGGCCAGCCAGCAACGCACTGCGCGCGCCGGTGCGGCTCTCCGCTGGGATGCGGTGGACCCAGCTCCCAAACGCGCACTGCACGACGTACAGCAACACGAGGCCGACACCTCCCACCTGCCCGGGGCTCAGTCGTCAGTACAGGGGAAAGCCAGGCGCATCACGACCTCACCTTGTGCGCCATACTCGAGCCGTGGTTTTCCATGAACAGATACGCGAGCGAGCCTCCCGTGATGGACGCGCCGGCTGAATGACGCGCAGTTGAGTGAAGTGAAGCACAACTGGGGGAGAGGGGAAGAGGCACGAACCGACGCCAAATTGTAGCTGGCGGTGCAGCAGGAACGCCCTGGGACTTCCCGTCGCCTGTGCATATCGGGCCACGAGGGCGCCAGACGGTAACACGAGCAAGAATCCCACAGTGCAGAGCGCGCCGTGCACGAAGCTCGCAGTACTACTGCCGCTAACGGCATCGTCATCGTGGCTTTCACCCCCATCTTCTGCATTCTCGTCGTCGTGGCTTTCACCCTCGTCTTCTGCCTTCTCGTCGTCGTGGTGGTCTTCTTCTTCGGGATGGGGATGGGGATGGTCGATATGCACTGGGGGAGGAGGGGGGAGTGGGGCTGGTGGCTTAGCGGGGATGTCAGGGATGCGCGTCAAGTTGAGCATGCCGCGACCGATCTTGTGGTGTACCGAGATGGAAGCACCCGGGTCATCTGATCCCGGGGGCGTGCGACTGAACGCCCAAATGATGTTCTGCATCCCGTCCGGCGGCGCCTGGCGCGAAACGTCAAGTACAAAAAGCCAATATGTACAGTACTTACGTTCCGAGTGAACGCTATTTGGGGGTTCTCCACGGTGACCTGCAACAGAACGCAATTGAAGAAACGAAAAAAAATAATTGGGAGCACGCACATAGGTATCGGTGATCGAGAGCTTGGCGGTGAACGGCGGGTGCAGATCTGGCTTCGGCATGACCTCGTACGGCGCCTTGCGTTGCGAGAGCGCCACGGAGTTGTACTCGCCGTCTGCGCCGCGCGAGGGCCACACGACCACCATGGGGCTGTAGCCCATGTTACGCCCGAAGCCGCTAACGTGCGTGGGCTGGACGTCAGCGCGACGGAGAGAGGAAGGTCGGGTGTCAGAGCGTACATGGCCATCCAGCCCAGCATCTGGTTGCCCGTGGTGCGCAGGATATCTGGCGCATGAGTCACTGGCAGTAGACCCCGTGGGCGCGTGAGAATAGACCACGTACATCGTGCTGATACACATCACCTATCAAAGCCATACGGTCTCACCTCCTGTTCGAGGAAAGAAAAAACCCCACGGACATCGCTGCATATCGTGTCGTGGGAGGAGCCAGTCGACTGCCTTATTTCCTACACGGACCGGAGCGGATGAGAAAGTTGTGCGGCGTGCAGGGTGATAAAAGGCGCACCAAGTCCGTCTCGGAGGAACCGCTCTTGAAGCCTGACGGGGGACGGGGCAAGGAAGAGGGCTGCGGGTGGCAAGAATTTCGTCGTCGAATTGCCACTGAGTATTCCCATCGAAGAACGCAGGGGGCGGACACATGTGCGCTGCAGACAGACATTTGAAGTTTGCTTATGATAGAACACACAGCGCTAGTCACGCAACGTCATAAATAATTCGGCCGAGAGTTCTCGCGGTCATTCGACTACCATAGTAAAACTAACTTCGTCATACTATCTCAAGTTCCCTCTCCCTGTATCCTCTCGAGCAGAGAGTGTGTATGCCACCGTGCCCCGCCCTTGATGCTGACCCCAACCGAAAGGTCCGGTGTCCCCGCAGGCGTCGGCAGATCCGAGCGCTGCTGCTGCTGCCGCGCGGGTGGGGACATTGATTTTAATCCCTGTCGGCCACGCCTCCCCGCCGGTGGACGGCGTTGATGTCCCATCCGCAACAACAATGATAGTTTCTCCTCATCCGCCACTTCAGACGCTTCGTCGTCGTCGTCGTCGTCGTCGTCGATGACTGCTGCCGCCGGTCGCTGTCTTCTACTGCTTCTACCGGAGTTGAAGCGCCCGAGCCCACGGACTGCTGAGGGGATGAAGACGAGGTGATATCCTTGGGGTGACGTACATGTTGCCCCCGGATGGAAAGCTTCTGAGTTCCGTCTTGTTCTTGAGGTACGCCCGGCTCTTCACCCCCTGCTTTCCGCCTACTTGGAGGAGGGGTATCGACAAACTCTTTGGTGTCGGGAGGTGGTGATGGTGGTGGCGGTGGCGGTTTTGCGGGAAGCGGTTGGCGGGTCAGCGCCTAATTTAGTGTGCCGAAAAAAAGGTAACATTTGGAGAGGACAGAAGAGAAGAGCTTGACGGCAAACCCTGCTGAGATCCCTACCCGTTTCGACTCGGGGCTCTGTTGTTCATCAACCAGACGAGAGATCTCAGTCAGAACTGAGAGGAGAGGCGCCGGAATGGTTCAGTTGGTTTGCTGTTCCTTCCTCTGGGTGAGGGAAAGAAACCGCATAAGGTCACGGTTCACCCAACCTGCTGGCATGTGTGTAATAGAATTTCGCACGACCCCCATGCTTGCGCGTCCGACGGGGCTACTTGGATGAAAAAACTGTTTGCGAGGTGAGCGAACAACGGTCCGGTAGTCACGGCAGGACGCACGGGGAGGATTACGCTCAGCGCGTCCACGACCTGCCGCCGCATCGACACGAGCGAGCTCGACTCCGGGCTCTTCTGGTGACTGCACGCCGAAAGGGCTCCAGCCAGACGGGCGACGAAAAACGCGCGGGATTCGTGGGACAGCCTTCCAAGCGTCATTTTCCCCATGAGAGGACGTGCAGTAGGAGCGCAGGAGCTGCACCGGATCCGCCGGCGCCTTTCGCGCGGCAGAAGGTACGACAGCTCGAGGTACCCGCGGAACTGCTCCAGGTTCGCCGGGTTGCGCCCGAGCGCGAGGTCCTCCCTGAGCGCCGAGGGGACGCGCGGGAGCAGTAAGTGCACAAGCTCGTTCGCACGCCGTCCGTCGTTGAACGAGGGCAGGAAGAAGATGTCCTCGATGATCTTCGCCACGTCCGCCGCGGAGGACTTGGATACTGCCTGCGAGAGCGTCAGTGCGCAGAAGCTAGGAAGGTGTGATCGTGCCAAGAACCTTGATGAGGGTATCTATCAGCGCATCTTCTTGCCCTGCAGCACCGCGCCCTTGACCCTGCAGCACCGCGAGGAGGCGGCCTGGGCGAGGAACGCGACGACGAGCGCGCGGAGGCGCTCGCGGATGGTCTTGTCTTCGTCTTCTATGGGATCGTCCGGGGGCACGATTTGGTCGCAGAGGACGCCGAGGGTGACCCTGGAGTCGAGCTCGAGGTGCTGGATGAACGTCATCTTGACCACCGCGACCTCCTCCGGTTCGTCTGTGAGCCAACAACGACATTAAGACGCGGTTCCCTACTAGGGACAAAAAGAAGGCCAGGAGGGAACGCACCGCTCTGTAGCGCTGTAGCAATTGAACTAACACGTCCACGTTCCGCTCTGACCATCTAGGCTGCTCCTCGGACATCCGCACGATAACCTTGTATCCCTCGATTGAGTCGATTCGTATCTGTAAAATATAATAAAATAGTCAGCTGATGGACCGTGTGTTTTGTTGCCTGCACGACGCACGTTGGGGTCCTGGTCTTCACAAAGGTCATACACGGCATTAATAGCGTCTTCCTCGAGCTCCGGGAACGCCTTGAAAAACTTGGCGATATTACTAGCGGCCATGCGTATGGTGGGAATGGGCCAGCTTTATCGCGTGACTCAAGGCATGTTTTCTCTGCATGGCGGGTGTATGTATGCGTCGTGAGCGGGAGAGACAGTGGGAAAGGGGGGAACACACTCATAAAATCGACGATCGACGAACGCACAAGGCCTATCACTCGACTCTGACCTCATGACTACATGGCGAGAATTTCTGCTCGAACATGCGAAGTTCCCGCTCCCTGATCCCGTCGAAAATCGAACTGTCGGTACAACCGACATCTTCCTCGAGGAGGTTGGGGTTATCGCTCCAGAGTGGAGAGCCAATTACGCGGTGCCAGACAAGACTCTAGTTGAGCACCTTTGTCAAACTCTCGACAACATCCTTCAGGACACCGTTTTCCCGGATGATTCCCGAAACGACTTACTATCAAATTTTGGGCGTCATCTACAATTCAGTCGCTTTGGCACGAGAGAGATAGAGGAAACAATATGGTCTACGAATAGAAATGAAACTGAGGTAAGAATCCCGGATTCTCATTCGCGGCTGAGCAAGTCTGGCTGACTCTTGAGACAGAGTCGGGCGATATTGAATAATGGCATTTTTCCAGCCACAACCTTCTGTTTGGGAGCCTATGGTGGATACCGCTTTACGAGAATCCTGGAACACGTCGAGCAAGGTCTCTCCAAGGTCGATTATCTTGGGATGGTAGACGATAAACGTGTCGTCCTTGTTGAAGCAGAATCGCCTTCAGTCATGAAGGCGGTGGGCAGTTCGCTACCAGAGGACACAGTCGAGTTGGACTGGACTCCCTGGTGGAGATCTAGTATCGAAAGTTCTCTCCAAGGTGAGTACACAGTCCTTAGATGCAATACCGATCTTGACAATTCATCTCACTGACCAGGCCGCTTTGTATCTGGGTCTGAGAAGGATGGAATGGCTATTCCTTACGTGCCACAACAACTGGATCGTTTGCCGTCTCGTCAGTGACAAGGACAACCCTTTTCTTACTTTCTCGCCCATGTTCAGTATCGAAGGCTCCTCTGAACCGTTTCGGGCATTTCTTGGTGCCATTTGTCGGTTCTAGAAGGCACTCCCGTTCAGGCCAGCAAATTCAACCCCACTATGGTGCTCGACACAATTGAGGAAGAGGGGAAAGGTGACACAAACATTTCACCAAAGCTCCCGATGACCCGTTCTCGCGCGACCACCAGTCGTGATGCTGCGGTGTCCGACTTAATGGTTCGTCCAATATCCGGTCATCTCCGGTCAGCTCGCTCACTCGTCTACTCTCAGTTTACTTTATCCTCCCCACACTATCCCGAATCTTTCCAAGTGTGGGTCCATCTTCATTCGCTGCCCAACAACACATTCGTTCTTCCACACTATGCCGAGAACGGAAACTGGAAACGACGCCTATGGTTGACCCGCCACATAGGATGTGGATCAACCGGAAATGTCTGGGAATGTCATTTCGACAACAGTGATGATTTATTGGCGATCAAGGTCGTTAAATGGCGGCACAGGTCTGATGTAGAGCGCCAACAACGGTTCTATAACGAGTTTGAGGTTTACCTCAGCCTGGAGATTGCGTACCAATCTGGGCAACTACGCGACCGCTTTACTCTGCACTGCTATGGTGCATTTGAGGGCGATGGGACCGGCGTCCTCATTCTTGAACTATGTGGTGACACCCTCAAAGACTGGGATGAGCTCAATTTTTCGGAGCAGTGAGTATCAGCGGTTATAGTATCAAAGTGATTAGGTTGACGATATTTCTACAGAACACAGATCTACGGGTTGGTATGGGATTTTCATCGAGGAGGAATAGTGCATGGAGATCTTGAACCCCGGAACATCGCCCGTGTTCCAGGAGGTGGGTTCCGTCTGATCGATTTTTCAGAAAGTGTAAGACATAGCTGCGTGGAAATCTCGGTACGATATATGGTTGCTCGTTTCACTCAATACCTGATGACTTGGAATAGGGCAAATCGAACAAACGTTACAAGTGTTCTGAACTGCGAGCAATGCGGGGTGTTTTGAAGCTCCTTCAGAGACATGCTGGCGCTTTGCCACCAAGTAACGTGAGTTCGTCGAGCATCGCCGACACACACATTCAATAACTGGAAAAAGTAACTGGTTCATCACGACGCACACGGCCGTCTCCCACCGCCCTTATGTGAACCGAATGACAAAGAACATGATCAAAAACGCAATCGCGACGACAATGACGCTCGATATCGTCAGACACGTCGTTCCGGGTGCCTTCCCGCGGTGATCGTGCACCCGCACCTACCCCTGCTTCGCCACCTCCAGGTTCGCGCCCACCCTCTCCTCCGCCGCACGCCGCACCCCCTGGTCCGCCCCCAGCGCGCCGGAGAAGTGCTCCGCGTTCCGCCGCAGCTGGCCCGCTAGCTGCGCCGCCAGCTCTTCCTGCAGAAGCGTAGACGCAGGCCCCGCGTCACCCCCCGTTGTTGCGCGCGCCCGTCGTGGACGGCGTCCGATCCGGCGGAAGAAATGCGCGGGATTCGTCGGCCGAGCCAAGGAGCAGGTCCACGTCCTGCCTCCGCATCGTCAGTGGTAAGGAGACGTGACGTGACGTGTGAGGGCGGTGGATATCGACCCAAGGGGAAGTGTAGATAGAAGAGAAGAGAGAGCTGTGAAACATGGAGACGTCACGGTAGACGGATGCAAACGAGACGGAGGTCGTTAGAGCGAGAGTAGAGGCATAAGTGAGATGTTTATTTTCCGAAATCCTATATATGAGTGCTTAGTAATCGGATACAGTGAGTAATGTGCCGTTCCAAGTCCAGCAAGGACGTAGTCTTACACCGTGCGCGCCAGTGCGGCTCTCCCCAGGGATACGGTGGACCCAGCTTCCAATCACGCACAGCACGACGACGAGACCGGCACCGCCCGGGAGGAAATGGACCGGTCCGTCAGTAAGGGGAAAGCCAGGTGCATCACGAGACTAGCAGGCGGTAGCAGGAACGCGAACTTCCCGTCGCTTTTGCATATCGGGCCACGGACCAGACGGTAGGACGAGCAAGAACCCCACGGTACAGAGCGCGCCATGCACGAAGCTCGCAGAACCGCCGCCAACGGCATCGTCATCGCCATCGTGGCTTTCACCATCCGAGTCATCTTCTGCCTTCTCGTCGTGGTAGTGGTCATCTTCGTCTTCGGGATGGGAGTGGGGGTGGGAATGCCCGGGATGCACTGGGGGAGGAGGCGGGAGTGGGACTGGTGGCTCGACAAGGATGGTAGGGACGCGCGTCAGGTTGAGCATGCCGTGGCCAATTTTGTGGTGTATCGAGATGGGAGCATCAGAATCCGCCGATCCCGGGGGCGTGCGACTGAACGCCCAAATGATGTTCTGCATTCCATCCATCCGGCGGGGCCTGCGCGAAACGTCAAGTACAAAAAGCCGCGTATATATGCACGATACTCACATTCCGAGTGAACACTATTTGCGGGTTCTCCACGGTGACCTGCACAGGACGCAATGGAGTAACAAAAAATGGCATAGGGGAGCACGCACGTAGGGACCGGTGATCGAGAGCTCGGCGGTGAACGGCGGGTGCGGATCTGTGACTTCGTACGGCGCCTTGTGTTGCGAGAGCGCCAAGGAGTTGTACTCGCCATCTGCGCCGCGCAAGGGCCACACGATAGGGCCATCGCTCATGTTAAGCCCAAAGCCGCTAACGTGCGTGGGCTCGACGTCAGCGCGACGGAGAGAGGTCGGGTGTAAGCGTATATGGCCATCCAGCCCAGCATCTGGTTGCCCGTGGTGCGCAGGATATCTGGCGCACGAGTCAGTAAACCCCGCGGGCGCGTGAGAATAGACCACGTACATCGTGCTGTGCCGCCATCCACGCTACATTCGATACACATCACCTATCAAAGCCATACGGTCTCACCTCCTGTTCGAGGAAAGAAAACCCCCACGCACATCGCCGCATATTGTGTCGTGGGCGGAGCCATTCGACTGCCTTATTTCCTGCACCGACCGGAGCGGTTGAGAAAGTTGTGCAGCGTGCGAGATGATAAAAGGCGCACCAAGTCGAACTCGGAGGAGCCGGTCTTGATGGGGGATGGGGCAAGGAAAAGGGCGGGTACTGCTCCTCCAGGCTCGCCGGGTTCCGCCCGGGTGCGAGGTCCTCCCTGAGCGCTGAGGCGGCGCGCGCGAGCAGTAGGTGCACAAGCTCGTTCCCGCGCCGCGTCGGCCGTCGTTGAAAGCGGGCAGAAAGAGGAGGATATCTTCGCCGCGTCTACCACGGAGGATTTTGATACGGCCTGCAAACGCGACGGACAGCATCAGTGCCCCAGGAGTAAGGAAGATGCAAATCGCGCCACGCGCACCTCGATGAAGGTGTCTATCGGCGCATCTTCCTGCTCGGCAGCTCCACGCTCGTGACCCTGCAGCTGCGCGAGGAGGTGCTTCTGGGCGTCCTGGGCGAGGAACGCGGCGACGAGCGCGCGGAGGCGCTCACGGATGGTCTTGTCTTCGTCTTCCATGGAGTCATCTGAGGGCTCGATTTGGTCGCAGAGGACGCCGAGGGTGACCTCAGAGTCGGCTTGAGGTGTTGTTTGAATGCCATCTCGACCATAGAGACTTCCTCCGGTTCGTCTGTAAAGAGTGGGGAAAACCGCCAACAACAACATAAAGACGTGGTTCCCCCACTGGGGACAAAAAGAAGGCCAGGTGGGAACGCACCGCTCTGTAGCAATTGCACCAACACGTCGACGTTCCTCTCCAACCACCTAGGCTGCTCCTTGGACATCCGAACGATAGCCTTGTACTGTAGCCCTCGATTCGTATCTGTAAAATAACATAAAAAGGGTCAGCTGATGAGTGGTACGTTGTTTTACCCGCACGACGCACATTGGGGTCCTGGTCTTCACAAAGGTCATACACGGCATTAAGTTAATAGCGTCTTCGTCGAGATCCGGGAACGCCTTGAAGAGCTTGGCGATATTGCTGGCGGCCATGCGTCTGAGCGATGTACGATGGGAATGGGCCAGCTTTATCGCGTGATTCAAGCCATGCTTTCTCTGCACGGCGGGTGTATGTATGCGTGAGCAGGAAAGAAAGTGGGAAGGGGGGGACGCAACGCACGACCGAGTTTGTGTCTGGCACAACATGGTCGGCGTAGCCAACATCGCGCTCTTGTTCGGAGTTCGGTTAGACCCCCGGACATAAGCTATTTTTTTCAAGCAGAAAGTGTCAACACCGGGTCGCAACTTAGATAGCGAGGTGACTGCGGAAGTTGCAAGGGGGGAAGGGCGTGGCAAGGGTATGGTGCAAAGTGCAGAGGGCGGCACGGGCTGGGAGCACGAGGCCGCGAGGTGAGACCGGTGAGGCGAGGCCTTAGACAATATGTGACGTGGTGTAACCACAGGGATATAAGGCAGAGTATTGACTGGAATGTCAGACAAGTGGACCGCGTCACTACTAAGGGCCTTGCTAAGGGCGCAACATTTCGTGAGTTCGAAAAAATGATGAGGTGTTGACCAATAGACAAGGGTCGTCACTCGCAGCCAAGAGTGCAACCCTCCTTTCGTTTGATCGAAATTATTCCCAGCCTGCCAGTGAATAACACCGAGCATTCGGAATTACGCGTTATCGTTATCGCGTGGACAGCTCGTGGTCACCTAGACGCTCGAACCGCACCCTCACTCTATCCCCCATCACACTAACCTTCAACCTCTTCTATCCAGTATGGCTACTGCACGAGATTCGGAACATGGCCAAATGTCTTCAAATTCGTGCGTAGATGACCATTGTCCCGTGCTTACTTGATAGTAACCCAGCACTCCAGCCGAGGTCCCTCATCGTCGCGACATCCAGGAAGAGGGCGCTTCAATCCCCGTCAAGAACCGCCCTTGGACAGCCCTCGAGACGCCGAGCCGCAGGGAGGACCATCCCAGCTCCGTGTTGATGTGACGGGTATGCACTCGAATCCTGACCCGTTGATTCCCGATAAGCATTTTAATTCCTTTTTCAGTCCTCCGGGCAGACAATCTTCCTAAACTCAATAATATTTTTGGCCTAAAGTTCTTTGTTACTGTCGCCAGTCAGGCGACAGAAAAGAAGACACCAAGTGTTCCGGCCAAGAGGCAGACGGCGAGATGGGGCGAGAGTCTTGGTGCCTTGTAAGGCATCGCCATTTAGTCCTCTTCTTCGGCTGAGAGATCTGTTCAGCATTCTACAACCGTCTACACCTCTTATACTAAGTCTTTATGCGAAACGGAAGGCACGTCAAAACACCCTTATTGGAACGCATGAGATGATACCCGTCGAATCCCAAACCGGTTCGTTTCTTATTAGAAACCTCGCTTGTTTGACTACCTAACATCTCGGGTGATAGACACACCTTTTGTCCTCACTGGCGATGGACAGGCTGGAGAGTCGGTGACGCTCTACTTGACAGTCAATGTGTCACCGAACACAACTTCCGATCCGATCAACGCTCCCATTATCCAATCAACCACAATCAACGACTCGCCTTCTGGAGAAGCTGAGGAGCCCTCTGTGGCCCAGGAGTCCACGGATCCCACTCGACCCACCGTCACCGCCGGCCCTGAAACACTCTCACCTCCTCCCGACCGCCTTCCCAGCGAGATGAGCACCCCTATCCCGCCAGCCGCCGATCGACGGGGAGTGTCACCTGCCGAGAGTGCTCTCCATGGCACCGACGAAGCTATAGCGACAATCAATCTCTCAAATAAATGGGAAGGTGCTCTCGGGAGGATCAAGTGGGTGATGGATACTGTGAGCCCCGTTGCAGAGGTGCGTTATATTGTCCGCCCTTTTTGCCATTCCTTGACCAAGCCGAATTTTGTCCTTAGTATCACCCGTACGCAAAGATGGCATATGGTCTACTTTTTGCGATCCCCAAGGTGATCTGTTTGCGCTATTGTTGGATTGAAATATTCATGCAATGTTTATCTGGGTGCTAGACCCTCCTAGAACAGTTTCAACGCGACGACAACATCGGAACGTTACTTGTCGCCATGCACGATGCGTTTGATTTCGCAAACCAGGAAGACCGTTTCAAAGCGATCGGACCTGATTCGAGGCAGGCACAAATCCTTACGCTCATGTTGCAGCATGTCTGTAATTGCTGTGACTTTATCCGGTCATACGCAAAGGATTCGCAATTATGTACGTAATATTTACCCATTTCAGTGGCCGACGCAAACACGAGGTTTTCAGGGAAGCGGATATTGAAGAATGCAGGCAGCCAAGTCGACAAAAAGATCGAGGACTTCCGCGCGACCCTTCTCGAACACCGAAAGGCGTTCTTGGACGAAGCTAGCATCACCACAGAGATAACCGCACTCCAAATTCTGGACGATGTGGGAATAATTTCGGCCGATGTCGGTAGGATTTCGAGTCAGCTCAACGGGATGGCTACCCAGCTGAAGTGGGTGTCTAGCCAAGTCTCAGATGCCGGTACGTAGTTCTGATACCTTAAACGTTATCGATCTGACAATCGTTATAGAACTGGATAGAAAAATCGGAGAAATCCCATATGGGACAGGTTCACGATTCACGCCCGGCAAGGGCTGTCTTACGGGAACACGCACGGCCTTTCTGGACTTCATTGAAAATTGGGTGAACGACCCCACTTCGGAGCGCTGTCTCGTTCTTTTCGGGCACGCAGGCACGGGAAAGTCATCGATTGCGCACGAAATCGCACGTCGCTTCGACAAAATCCATCGGCTTACGTCATCGTTTATCTTTCTACGGAAGGAGCAATCCAAACGGGAGGCTCATCACCTCTTCACGACTCTTGCTCGCGATCTCTCCGACCGCTATCCTTCGTTTAAAGCTGCGCTGGGAAGTGTCGTAAAGGACAACTCCTCTCTTCGAACTGGAACCCGTGACTACGCTACCCTGTTCGAATCCCTTATCCTGGAACCGCTTAAGGGTCTGCACATCGTTGGTCCTATTCTTGTCGTAATCGATGCCTTGGACGAGAGTGGGGATGTAACTAGTAAAAACGGCTTACACAAATTTCTTGCCGAAGCCATTTCTAAACTGCCATCAAATTTTCGTGTACTCATCACCTCGCGACCCGAGCACCCCATCGACTCTGCGTTCGCCGGACGCGTCAAAATCAAATATATGGATGATCCTGAGCTGGCTGCTACATATAACGATATTCTCGTGTTTCTCCAGAAGGAGCTTCCTCCAGACGTCAAAACCCATTGTGGCGATCTGACAAATAGGGCGGAGGGTTCGTTTCAGTGGGCAGCGGTCGCATGTGGATACATCTTAAACCCTCCCGACGTCTTTGGCTTGAGCCAGATAAATTGTATAAATCACCTTTTGAAACGCACTCCGGATCGCCGTGGACAAGACCCGTTGGATGAATTGTACAAAGAAGTCCTTGAAGGATACTTCACTCACGAGAACTCACGGCTACTTTTTCGCTCAGTCGTCGGACAGCTCATTGCCTCATTTGAACCCCTCAGTATCCGCTCCTTGATCACCCTGCGACACGCCTCTAACCACGCCTCCGACGGTCGTGCCGTCGTTGTGTTACTCCGTCGCCTAGGCTCGTTGTTGAGTAATGTGAATTCCTCCGATGAAAACCTTCCCATCATTCCCCTCCATACCTCATTCCGCGATTTCCTCACAAATCAAGACAAGAGCGACGATTTTTGTGTCGACCTTCGTGACGTTCACCATCAATTGGCGCATTCGTGTCTCGATCTACTGCTCAAAGACCTCAAATTCAACATCTGCAATCTGGAAACGTCATATCTCGCCAACAAAGATGTCACAGACATCAGCTCCCGCGTCGATAAACACCTCCCACCCGCTCTGTCGTACGCGTGTCGTTTCTGGGACGATCATATGGAACATATTGGTTTCGAAATCGATCTGTTTGGAAAACTTGGAAGTTTCTTCTCGAAGAAACTTCTGTTTTGGTTGGAAGCCCTCAGCTTGAGAAGCGATATGCGTCTTGCCTCCGCAGCGTGCTTGGCTGTGAAGGTGTGGTTAGGCTCTGATCAAGTCGGTAAAGAAGGTGTACGTACAATTGTTGATTCGACGAGGAAGGCGGACAACTAACAGCTACGATAAACAGGTTTCCCAGGCAGAACTAGAGATATTGAGGTCGTTGGTCAATGATGCGTCTGTATTTATACGGCATTTCGGGATGGCGACGGCAAAGAGTGCTCCACATGTCTATCTCTCTGCTCTACCATTTGCGCCGTCTGGTTCTCCTGTCTCTGCGTGTTATTCCAGCTCATTTCCTCGAACATTACGCGTGGATCGTGGGCGAATTTCTCACTGGCCATCATCGGAGATGGTGATTCCAGATTCTGGCGGCGGGGTTGATTCCATTTCGATCTCATCGGACGGCCAGCGGATCGTCTCAGGCTCTTCCGATGGAACAATTCGTGTGTGGAACGCCAACACGGGAGAGACGGAGGCGGGCCCATTTACCGGTCACACGTCTTGGGTCAATTCTGTGGCATTCTCGCCAGATGGCCAGCGGATCGTCTCAGGCTCGCACGATCGAACAATTCGTGTGTGGAACGCCAGCACGGGAGAGACGGAGGCGGGCCCATTTACCGGTCACACGGATTCGGTCAATCTGTGGCATTCTCGCCAGATGGCCAGCGGATCGTCTCAGGCTCGGACGATGGAACAATTCGTGTGTGGAACGCCAGCACGGGAGAGACGGAGGCGGGCCCATTTACCGGTCACACGTCTTCGGTCAATTCTGTGGCATTCTCGCCAGATGGCCAGCGGATCGTCTCAGGCTCGCACGATCGAACAATTCGTGTGTGGAACGCCAGCACGGGAGAGACGGAGGCGGGCCCATTTACCGGTCACACGGATTCGGTCAAATCTGTGGCATTCTCGCCAGATGGCCAGCGGATCGTCTCAGGCTCGCAAGATCGAACAATTCGTGTGTGGAACGCCAGCACGGGAGAGACGGAGGCGGGCCCATTTACCGGTCACACGTCTTCGGTCAATTCTGTGGCATTCTCGCCAGATGGCCAGCGGATCGTCTCAGGCTCGCACGATCGAACAATTCGTGTGTGGAACGCCAGCACGGGAGAGACGGAGGCAGGCCCATTTACCGGTCACACGGATTCGGTCAAATCTGTGGCATTCTCGCCAGATGGCCAGCGGATCGTCTCAGGCTCGCAAGATCGAACAATTCGTGTGTGGAACGCCAGCACGGGAGAGACGGAGGCGGGCCCATTTACCGGTCACACGTCTTGGGTCAAATCTGTGGCATTCTCGCCAGATGGCCAGCGGATCGTCTCAGGCTCGGACGATGAAACAATTCGTGTGTGGAACGCCAGCACGGGAGAGACGGAGGCGGGCCCATTTACCGGTCACACGGGTTCGGTCAATTCTGTGGCATTCTCGCCAGACGGCCAGCGGATCGTCTCAGGTTCGCGCGATGAAACAATTCGTGTGTGGAACGCCAGCACGGGAGAGACGGAGGCGGGCCCATTTACCGGTCACACGGGTTCGGTCAATTCTGTGGCATTCTCGCCAGATGGCCAGCGGATCGTCTCAGGCTCTTTCGATCGAACAATTCGTGTGTGGAACGCCAGCACGGGAGAGACGGAGGCGGGCCCATTTACCGGTCACACGCATTGGGTCAATTCTGTGGCATTCTCGCCAGATGGCCAGCGGATCGTCTCAGGCTCGGACGATCGAACAATTCGTGTGTGGAACGCCAGCACGGGAGAGGCGGAGGTGGGCCCATTTACCGGTCACACGGGTTCGGTCTATTCTGTGGCATTCTCGCCAGATGGCCAGCGGATCGTCTCAGGCTCGGACGATCGAACAATTCGTGTGTGGAACGCCAGCACGGGAGAGACGGAGGCGGGCCCATTTACCGGTCACACGGATTCGGTCTTTTCTGTGGCATTCTCGCCAGATGGCCAGCGGATCGTCTCAGGCTCTTCGATCGAACAATTCGTGTGTGGAACGCCAGCACGGGAGAGACGGAGGCGGGCCCATTTACCGGTCACACGGATTGGGTCAATTCTGTGGCATTCTCGCCAGATGGCCAGCGGATCGTCTCAGGCTCGGACGATCGAACAATTCGTGTGTGGAACGCCAGCACGGGAGAGACGGAGGCGGGCCCATTTACCGGTCACACGCATTGGGTCAATTCTGTGGCATTCTCGCCAGATGGCCAGCGGATCGTCTCAGGCTCGAACGATGGAACAATTCGTATGTTGAACGCTACGACAGGAAGTACCGAAACTAAAAGCCACGTCGACTTCACTAACCACTCCGTGATCAATGAGGAGGGATGGATATGCGGTAGTAAAGGCGAACTCCTAATGTGGATCCCGCAAGCACATAGAGCAAATCTTCATCGCCCGAGTAATATCTGGGTTGCCGGCGAATACGAAACACGCCTTGATCTGTCGACTTTCGTACATGGGCAGAGTTGGACTACTTGTATTAACACCTAGAGAAACAGCTACAGTAACCCATATATTTTCTTTACGCTGTAATGTGACGTGCTTCAGCTGATAATAGTTCAGTTGAGGCTAGTACACGCCGATAACTCAGTCACAGGCAAGGTGTCCGATGCTTTGCCCACCAAGTAACGTGAGTTCGTGGAGCGATAAAATCGCCCACACACCCATTCAATAACTGGAAAAAGTAACTGATTCATCACGACGCCAGTGGCCGTCGCCCACTGCCCCTCATGTGAACCGAATGACAAATAACATGATCAAAAACGCAATCGCCGACACGACACGACGACGCTCGATATCGTTCAGACACGTCGTTTCGAGTGTCTTCCTGCGGTGATCCGCCCGCACCCGCACACCTGCTTCGCCACCTTCAAGTTCGTGCCCACCATCTCCTCCGCGGCGCGCAGCACCCCTGGTCCGCCCCCAGCGCGCCAGAGAAGTGCTCCGCATTCCGCCGCATCTGGCCGCCAGTTCCTTCTGCAGCAGCGCAAACGCAGACTCCACGTCGTCCCCCGTGTTGCGCGCGCCGGTCGTGGACGCCGTCCGGTCTGGCGGAAGAAAGGCGAGGGACGTCGTCGTCGGCCGAGCCGGAGAGCAGGCACACTGTCCACCGCAGCTGCGGCTGCGAAGGCCTCCGCATCATCAGTGGTGAGGAGACCTGACGTGATGGGTGAAGGTAGCGCAGGGCGTTGGACCGTTAGCGGATCGGGTTACCGGGTGACAGATGGGGACGGGTGCAGTAGGGCAGGAAGGAATAGCTCTAGACGCAAAGGTTCAGGGGCGACCTGCTATCATAGACTAGGGAAATTGACGAAGGTATTCTAGCATACACATGGAGACGTAACTCGTTGGCGGATAGCGTACAGGCGCCCAGCCTGTCCAGCAAGCCACGAATGCCCGCAAGGCGCTTCCCGAGCTTTCTGCGCATTCAACTAAGTTAGTCGGTGCCAAAGTCCCTTTGTGTGTTTGGGTTTCGAGAATGTGGTTAAGAGCACTCACGCTGAAGGTTGAACGTCATTGTCGAGCTCCACGTTTGTGACGTTTCCCAGCAATATTTAGGCGTGTTTCAATTGCCGCAAGAAATAAGTTGTCTCCTTGCGAGGTAAGGGCCTCACTGAACAAGGGAAGCACCTGTAGCATTCTCTCTGATTTGAGACATTGCGTCCAGCTCCGCTCCGTACCTCAGTCGGCCTCGTCGACAGATTTGTCGAGAGGCCGCACAAGGCGGACGACGGTAACCAGGTCGTGGACAACCTGTTCTTTGGCTGCCATCTTGGAGATAAATCATGGGACGTAGAAAGACAGAAGAGGATAGTTACCTACACTTTACCTACTCGCAGCTACTCGCACCCAACAGACCCGTGCCGCAGGGGTTTGTGCGTAACGTGATCACATATGTCCTCTTTCGGACATAATCTTGCAGTTTCATCAATTTCATCCATCAGCAGCAGGCATGATACAGATAAATGACTTCGGATTAATCAATTAAAACACTCTTAGAGCACACGTACACGGCACCATGTTATGTTCTGTCTACAATTTCGTGACTTCGTACCAACTTCGTACTGACCTTTTGACAACTCGGAATGGGTCATGCATGGCAGTGCTCTCCATACTGTCGACATTAAGACCCGCCAAGTCAATCGCAGACATCACAGTTACACAGCAAAGACAAGAAAAGAGACAAGAAACGACCAACGGGCCAATACATAATATAATTAGGGCATTCTATAATTTCTCATCGCCGTCCTCGAGCTCCTCGAGTTCGTCGTTCGAAGGAGGGCGCGTGTCCAACGCCACGTACTCTCCCTTCGCGCCCTCCTTCACAGATCCAAACCGCCGCTGTACCGTCATCACGCCGACAACGTACAGGGCAGGGACGGTCTAAACGATTCGAACGTGGCCATCAATCACCTCTCTGTCTTTTCTCGAAGCAGAGCAAAAAAAAGACGCACGAGTAGCAGTGCAGACCACACGAGTGTGGATCGGCCAGCCGAGATGAGGCCGAGCCACGTCTCGAAAAACGCGAGCAGGACGATTGCGCCGCCCAGGCCAGCCAGCAACGCACTGCGCGCGCCGGAGCGGCTCTCCGCTGGGATGCGGTGGACCCAGCTCCCAAACGCGCACTGCACGACGTACAGCAACACGAGGCCGACACCTCCCACCTGCCCGGGGCTCAGTCGTCAGTACAGGGGAAAGCCGGGCGCATCACGACGTCACCTTGTGCGCCATACTGGAACCGTGGTTATCCATGAACAGATACGCGAGCGAGCCTCCTGCGATGGACGCGCCGGCTGAATGACGCGTAGTTGAGTGAAGTGAAGTACAACTGGGGAAGAGGTACGAACCGACGCCAAATTGTAGCAGGCGGTGCAGCAGGAACGCCCTGGGACTTCCCGTTGCCTGTGCATATCGGGCCACGAGGGCGCCAGACGGTAAGACGAGCAAGAATCCCACAGGTACAGAGCGCGCCGTGCACGAAGCTCGCAGGTACTACTGCCGCTAACGGCATCGTCATCGTGGCTTTCACCCTCATCTTCTGCATTCTCGTCGTCGTGGCTTTCACCCGCGTCTTCTGCCTTCTCGTCGTCGTGGTGGTCTTCTTCTTCTTTGGGAGGGGGGTGGGGATGGTCGATATGCACTGGGGGAGGAGGAGGGGGGAGTGGAGCTGGTGGCTTAGCAGGGATGTCAGGGATGCGCGTCAAGTTGAGCATGCCGCGACCGATCTTGTGGTGTATCGAGATGGGAGCACCCGGGTCATCCGATCCCGGGGGCGTGTGACTGAACGCCCAAATGATGTTCTGCATCCCGTCCGGCGGCGCCTGGCGCGAAAACGTCAAGTACAAAAAAGCCGATATGTACAGTACTTACATTCCGAGTGAACGCTATTTGCGGATTCTCCACGGTGACCTGCAACAGAACGCAATTGAAGAAACGAATAATTGGTATAGGGGAACACGCACGTAGGTATCGGTGATCGAGAGCTTGGCGGTGAACGGCGGGTGCGGATCCTGGCGTCGGCATGACCTCGTACGGCGCCTTGCGCTGCGAGAGCGCCACGGAGTTGTACTCGCCGTCTGCGCCGCGCGAGGGCCACACGACCACCATGGGGCTGTCGCCCATGTTACGCCCGAAGCCGCTGACGGTGCGTAGGTTGGCCGTCAGCGCGACTGGAGAGGCGGGTGTAAGAGCGTACATGGCCATCCAGCCCAGCTTCTGGTTGCCCGTGGTGCGCAGGATATCTGGCGCAACGAGTCAGTGATAAACCCCGCGGGCGCGTGAGAGAATAGACCACGTACATCGCGCTGTGCCGCCGTCCACGCTACATTCGATACACATCACCTATCAAGGCCATACGGTCTCATCTCCTGTTCGAGGAAAGAAAAAAAACCCCACGGACTTCGTTGCATATTGTGTCGGAGGCGGAGCCAGTCGACTGTCTTATTTCCTGCACGGGCCGGATCGGTTGAGAAAGTTGCGCAGCAGGCAGGATAAAAGGCGCACCAAGTCGGACTCGAAGGAGCTGCTCTTGACGGGGGACGGGGCGAGGAAGAGGGCCGCGGCCAGCAAGAATGAGTCGCGACTGAGTATTCTCATCGAAGAGCGCAGGGGGCGGACACGTCTGCGCTCTCACGGACAGACAGGGCAAGTTTGGGTTTGACACACAACACACGTAACGATTACGGTTATAAATAATATTCGGTCGAGAGTTCTCGCGGTCATTCGACTATCATAGTAAAACTAACTTTGCCCTGTGCTATCAAGTTCCCTCTCTCTGTATCCTCTCGAGCAGAGAGTATGGATGCGAGCGCGACCGCGCCGCGCCCTTGATGCTGATTCCAACCGAAACGTCCGGTGTCCCCGCAGGCGTCGGCAGATCCGAGCGCTGCGTGGGTGAAGACCTTCGATTTCAATCCCTGTCGGCCACGCCCCCCGGCCGGTGGACGGCGTTGATGTCCCATCCGCAGCAACAGTGATGGTTTCTCTCGTCCGCCGCTTTCAGACGCTTCGTCGTCCAAGACTGCTGCCGTCGGTCGCCGTCTTCTGCTGCTTCTACCGGAGTCGAAGCGCCCGAGCCCACGGACTGCTGAGGGGACGAAGACGAGGGGTGACGCCATTGACGCCCATGTTGCCCCCGGATGGACAGCTTCTGAGTTCCGTTTTGCTCTTGAGGCACGCCCGGCTCTTCTTCACGCCCTGCTTTCCGCTTACTTGGAGGAGGTGCGTCGACAAACTCTTTGGTGTCGGGAGGTGGTGGTGATGGTGGCGGTTTTGCGGAAAGCGGGTGGCGGGTCAGCGCCTAATTTAATGTGCCGAAAAAAAAAGGCAGCAGTTGGAGAGGGCAAGGACAGAAGAAAGGAGCTTGAAGGCAAACCCTGCTGAGATCCGCTACCCGTTTCGACTCGGGGCTCTGTTGTTCATCAGCTAGACGAGAGATCTCAGTCAGAACCGAGAGGAGAGGCGTTGGAACAGTCCAGTTGATTTGCTGTTCCTTCCTCTGGGCGCGGGAAAGAAAAAGAAAAAAAAAAGATAAAGATCACGTCTGTCAATCTTCCCGCAAGGTCACGGTCCACCAACCTGCTGGCATGTTTGTAATAGAATTTCGCACGACCCCCACGCTTGCGCGTCCGACGGGGCCACTTGGATGAAAAACTGCTGGGGGGTGAGCAGGGTGAGTCGCAGTAGTCACGGCAGGACGCACGGGGAGGATGACGCTCAGCGCGTCCACGACCTGCCGGCGCATCGACGCGAGCTCGCTCGACTCGGGGCTCTTCTGGCGATCGCACGCCGCAAGGGCGCCCGCCAGACGGGCGACGAAGAACGCGCGCGAGTCCTGGGACAGCCGCCCGAGCGTCATTTTCCCCATGAGCGAGGACGTGCAGTAGAAGCGCAGGAGCTGCGCCGGGTCCGCGGCGCCTTTCGCGCGGCACAGGAGGTCCGACAGCTCGAGGTACCCGCGGGACTGCTCCAGGCTCGCCGGGTTGCGCCCGGGCGCGAGGTCCTCCCTGAGCGTGGAGGCGGCGCGCGCGAGCAGGAGGTGCACGAGCTCGTTCCCGCGCCGCGTCGGCCGGCCGTCGTTGAACGAGGGCAGGAAGACGAGGATGTCCTCGATGATCTTCGCCGCGTCCGCCGCGGAGGACTTGGATACTGCCTGCGAGAGCCGTCAGTGCGCAGAAGCTGGGAAGATGAGATCGCGCTCAGGTACCTTGATGAGGGTATCGATCAGCGCATCTTCTTGCCCCGCAGCACCGCGCCCTTGGCCCTGCAGCTGCGCGAGGAGGGGCTTCCGGGCGTCCTGGGCGAGGAACGCGACGACGAGCGCGCGGAGGCGCTCGCGGATGGTCTTGTCTTCGTCTTCCATGGGGTCGTCCGGGGGCACGATTTGGTCGCAGAGGACGCCGAGGGTGACCTTGGAGTCGAGCTCGAGGTGCTGGATGAGCGCCATCTTGACCACCGCGACCTCCTCCGGTTCGTCTGTACACCAATAAGACGTGGTTCCCCCACTAGAAAGGCCAGGTGGGAACGCACCGCTCTGTAGCAATTGCACCAACACGTCCACGTTCCGCTCCAACCATCCTCGGCTGCTCCTCGGACATCCGCACGACAGCCTTGTATCCCTCGATTCGTATCTGTAAAATAGTCAGCTGAATGGACGGAGTGTGTTGTGTCGCCCGCACGACGCACAGTTGGGGTCCTGGTCTTCACAAAGGTCATACACGGCATTAATAGCGTCCTCCTCGAGATCCGGGAACGCCTTGAAAAATTTGGCGACATTGCTGGCGGCCATGCGTCTGAGCGACGTATGGTGGGAATGGGCGAGCTTTATCGCGTGACTCAAGGCATGTTTTCTCTGCACGGCGGGTGTATGTATGCGTGAGCGGGAGAGACAGTGGGAAGGGGGGAACGCACGACGGAGTTTGCGTCTGGTACCACACGGTCAGCGCGGCCAAACAACTCGATGGCATCGCGCTCTTGTTCGGCTAGCCCGCCGGGCATAAGGTGTTTTTTTTCAGACAGAAAGTGTCAACACCAGGTCGCAACTTTGAATAGCGAGGATACCTCGAAGTTGCAGAGGGGTGCGTGGCAGGGCAGAGCGCAGAGTGTGAGTGCAGGGCGGCTCACTGCACAGGCTAGGAGCACGTCTCCAAACAACACGAGGCCAGGTGAGGCGAGGCGAGGCCAGGTGAGGCAAACTTAAACGTGTCAATTATCTAAACTAAACTCGAACTTGTGGTATCGTCACGGAACATGTTCTCGAAAACCTCCGTGCTCTGTCCAATAACTCCGAATGCATCTTGCGACGTCCGACCGAGAAAATCGAGCTCTTGCGTGATACCCTGCATCGTCAGTGCATACGCAAAGTACAACAGCTGCCGTGACCCCCTGATCTCACGATTCTTCACGACCTCTAGGTTTCGGATAGCTGTCACCTACACACACGCACACGTCACGCTGAGCACAAGCTGTCGAAAACAAAATACCGCCTACCAGCTGTTGTCTGGCTTGTTCCGCGGGCGGTAAGTATGGCGGAAGTGGCGCCTTGAATCGAAAGGCGGAAGCCAATGTGGAAAAATACAAAATGATGTTTCCGACCATCTCCCGCCGCTCCTTATTAACGGGGAGTATGAAATCGCGCCGCACGCTCTGCGTTCCGTCTAGAATCAACGGGTTACCCTCGCGAGTGACTGTAACTCACCGTATACCATTCCTCGCGCGTAGTGACGCATCGCATGCTATGGAGTCTATCCAGTATCGTCTGCAGGCTCGCCAGGATCGAGCGATACAATTTGACGGGGAATGGGCCCTTTAGACGCGGTTCATGCTGCGTCTGCTTGAGCAGGTCCTGCAGCTCGATGAGTTTGATCTGCAGGTGCAGCTCCCTATTACGCATTAGAATCACCCCGGAAAAAACAAAAGGTTTGACATACATCGCCATGAACTCCTCGACGGACTTATTCTGCGTCCGCGGAAGAAGCAGCGCCGTCTCTTCGTTGGGATCGTCGAGTTCCGAATCGGCCACTTCCATTGGATTCTCGGGAGAAAACGAATTGGACGCGACGAGACGCGTGTACAGCCAGCCGATGTTCAGACAGAAGCTACGTGTCCCATCGTCAGTCGCTCCACGACGTCTACGGGGGGTCCTACTTACTCTCCGAGTTGCTTGCTGAGTTCTCTGCGGGCTTCGGAGGGCCACCAAAATCGCGAGACGAGGCCGGCCCATACCACGCCCACTGTGACGGCCGTAGAGCGATGGAACGCGATGTCGACGACCGATATGTCCATCTGTCGCGAGTTGAAACTGCTCTTCATTAGTACATGCGATGATCCCCCTCGGAAGGACGCGCGCACCTGAACAAGCACGTGAGGTTGTACGTCAGGAGAACGAATCGGCCGGTCGTCGCGTATTGCGGTTTAGCGACGATGTAGTAAAAGCAGGGCATCGAGAAGAAGAACCCGAATACGGCCAGGATGACCGGTGTTTTGTGAAACAGCGTGTAGGCGGTGGCTGCCGTCGCGGCGCCGAACCTGCGAATCAGGAGCGTCGTCGATATCAGGGTCGGACGAAAATCCAGAGATCGAGGCCTACTCACAATGTACCGAGCACTCGATGCACGCTGAGGAAGTTGGTCTGCACATCGGGTTAATATTTGACCTCCTCCACACATAAAACACAACGTACCGCGCCGATAGTCGGGGACATCACGACGAAGAACTGTATAGCAAAAGTCGTCACGACGTCACCAACACAACAAAACAACGTCATTACTCACCGAAATCAACGCCCACTCTCCACGGTACTCCATGAACGTCGGGCGCGTCGCATCGATGAATGCCGGCGCCGCGAGTATAGCGGTAGCCATGCCCGTCTTGATCGCATACTTGACGTCGTGATCTTGCAAGCGTCCTCCGAACGTCCACAGCGACAGCTGAAATCGACGCCAGGCGGACAGGCCCACGCGCGACGGCGTCTGCACCGTGTCCGGTGCGTGTGGCCTAACTTTCGGGAACGAATACGCGATCCGTGACCTTCCCTTCGTCAACATCCCCGCTGTCGCGCGCCCATCAGTCAGGGACAGTCAGAACCACGCGAGACAGTTCTTCATACATAATCTCCTGTGCAGCCCTCTCGGCCTCGGCACTGGCCTGTCGCCGGGCCTCGTCCGTGGTTCCGACGTTTTTGCGCGGGCTCGGAAGCAGAAAAACACGCTCGACAAGGCGGAAAAGACGGGCGAATACCATTTGCTGGAGGTGCTGGGGTGCTCAGCTGCATAGATCCGGCTCATTGCGACTGTAAGCGAAATGAGCTCGCGCGAAAACTCCTGCAACGTGAAAATAAAGCTGCCTCAGGACGGTCAGCGGGGGACGAACGAGGCCAAGCAAGACCAGTCACGTACAAGTAGACTAGGAATACGTGTTCGCTATCACTTCCAGATAGAAAGGGATTAGGATTGTCATCTGCCGAAGTCATAGAAGCGTGAGAGTCGGCAGCAGAAACGTCGACCCGATGGTACAGGCGCAACAGAGTGTGGTTAGAGGTACTATCGAATTCGTAAAGCGCTCGTTGGATCACATTCGCAAGGTCGATGGACTCGTCCAATACGGATTCAGCGCCTGCCGACGTCCCCTGATCCGAGAATATCTCACGAAGACGCCCAATGGCCCTCGTGCATGTCGACTGTTCCGGGGGGAAGAAAAAAAAGATATGATCTCTCAAGGCGGTGGATATAAACGGGCAAGACTCACCGAAAGGGCTCGCAGGGGGGATTCGAGCTCACCCACGAGGTCGCCAAACATGGCCGCAGCAGCCCGAAGCATAACCTCCTCGGTATCATCGCGTCCATCCGACGCCGCCTTTCCCTTCGTCTCAAGTACGTCCGCGGACGTCTTGCCGTACGAGGGGCGCCGGCGAATCGCGACCTTGCCGTCCCGGTGCGCCTTTGCGAGGTCGTATTGCAGGCTCGTGCCGCTCCGCAAGCCGTTGAGGTGCTGCGCGAGGCGCGTGAGGCTGTCCACCGCGTCTTCGTAGGGATCGCCACTTCCTCTCGACGAGCGGGTCGTAGGACCGCCGCAGAGCCGTTCGCTGCGCGCCTCGTCGAGATTCTTCTTGAGCCCGGTGAAGGCCGCTTGGTGGTCCGCGACGGCCTTGGAGATCTTCTCTTGCGAAGGCTGGAAGAATTCGTCGTCGAGGAGGAACGTCCCGGTGAGCAGCGATAAGAGCGTCGAAAATGAGTCGAGCGTTTTGACCATGTTCGCCTGCAAGTTCTTCTTCGCGGATTGTGGCCAGAGAGTAACGCACACGAGATTTGAGACGCACGCCCCGATCGCAACGAGGAGGGCGACCTGGAGCAGTGTCTCTACTCCACCTTCCTTGACAACCCTACGGCCATGAGTTCACGCTCCGAGCAAAGGAAAAGGTCGTGCTCTTACACGACAAAAAGGATAATCGACTGTCATGCTAGCGGCTACGCATCACATCGTCAGATCAAAGAAAAGATTCTAGGGAGTGCGCACGACCGACCTGGATTGAAAGTTGGTTTGGCTATCCAAATTTTGAACCACGCGACGAGTGACATGCCAACGAAAATCCAGATAAGCACGAGAGAATCCGCAAGCCACTCCCACCCGGCGTGGGGCTCGAGCGCCCAGTAGGTGTACATGCTCCCGAGAGAGATGAACGACGCAAAGCCGAGGCCCATGACGCAGTATATGTCCGCCTCCAGCATCCCACCGATTGTCTTCGCAGGATTATAGTATACGGCACTAAATGGCGGGCAATTCAGACACGAAACATTCTAGGCCCAAGGGCAGACTTACACAGTCGCGACCATGTGGCCTGCGGCAGAGGGATACTTCTCGCCAGGGCCGTCCTGGGTCAGCTCGACGATGAGCCGCGAAAGGGGGGTATAGTACGTGAACAGCGAGCCCAAAAAGTACGCGAGGCTGCACTTGAGGATGTTGCGATAGAGCGTGGGCAGCGCGGGCACGCGCGACAGCAGGCCGCGCCCTGCGCCGGCGGCGGGCTTGGAGTCGTCCCGGATCGTGTCCTTCGGGGAGGCTGACGGCGGCTCGGTGTCGGAATCCACGTTCATGTGCATCGCATGTCGGCCGGTACTCGAGCTGCACCCCCCGTCGTCGGACCGACGCCCCTCCCACTCTTCCTCCTCGTCCTCCTCTGCCACCTCCGGCGGGGGCGGGAAATGCTCGCTGTGATGCAAATCCGACACGGGGGAGTGCGTCCAGCGGCTGGAATACCCCGTCTCGCCTGCTGCCGGGAATGGGCAGGGAGAGCGAGAGCGGGGGGCGGGCAGGTGATGATGACGATGATAATGGCGGCGCCGAATCGTGCGCCATGGCTTCGCCGAAAACGGTCCAGTCGTCGTCTGTGGGGCCAGGCGAGGACGTCAGCCGGCGTATACTCGACGCGACGCGGTGTAAGGTCGAGGGACGGGATGTCCTGCGATGCGAGTGGTGCATGTCGGCGGCAGTGGTAGGTTGTCGAAATGGCAGTGCCGAACGTGCGGCATGGGAGGAAGCGAGACGGAGACTGTGTGATGAGAAGTCTGTCGGATCAAAGAGCGAGCCGCGATGGGATTGATTGGATCCGCTGGCGGTGGAAGAGTAAGAGGATGTGTGTCTGTGCAGAGATCTGGGTAAACCAGATGCGGTGGTCGAGCGACTGGGAGGATCTCGTGGATCGTGGGTCGCCATTGAGTGACCAGTACGAGTCTGCGTGTTACTCGTGGCACCATATTGTTGATCGAACCACTGATGTCTAGAATAGGTTTAGTCTGAATCTCTCTCAACCCACCATACCGCCAACACATCTTTCGAGTTATATACTGTATCCGAGGGTATCATGCACGTGGATAACCTCGCTTGCTCTCTTACGAAATAAAGTCGGGGGTACGAAATGCCGATCTACATTATGAAAATTGAAGGTGGTGCAAGTCCCCTTGTTTTTAGCAATTTACCGTCGATCGCAAATGCCTGGTTGCCAGGGACAACAAAATTGCTGCGGAAAGGTAAAACACGTAGAGTGGTGGCTAAATAGATAGCGCAGAGATATATAAAAAACAGTACAATGTCACGATTGTCCACAAACTGTCCAGTGACAATGGAGAGATCGAGAGTCTGGGAAAAAGTAATACACGAGAGAGATGCTAATGTCCGACTGAAATTTGGCCTACAAATGTCCGAAGAGCGTTGGTATAGAATACGAGAAAGGAAATAGCGAAATATGCACAGTAGTCCGTGAGTCTACAAATGTCTGTCTGGGGGTCATGGGCGATGTCGCGATGGCAGTCTACGTGCCGGTCCGAGTCCGCGGGGTCAAATATCATGGAAAATGGGAACGTGAAAGGCGTTCCTTTCATAACTCGTGCCAGCCATGTTTTTCGTCGAAGTCGTCGGGCATGTGGCAAAGTCATGATAAACCGAGCGATGTCTGTAGTCTGGAGGCCAAGAAGCCTATCAAGGGAAATGAGTATTGCTTCTCCCTGACGGGCTATCGCAAGGCATACCTGCCAATGGGAAGGCCATACTAAGCCGCGATAACATGGCTGTGATGGTCCCGACGTGGCTTCCGGCTTCATTGGACGCAATCGACGACCATGATTTCATCTGGGCAATCTCGCGAACGAAGAAATGGGCTGCTGACGCCCAGCAGCACTACAGATTCTCAGTGGGAAAGTAATCGGACTGTAGAAAAGACTCACTCCGACAATTGGATCAAGGAACTCGATGTCCATGTCAGACACTTGGCCAATAATCAGCAGCATACTACGAGCTGCATGCATGCACTTCTCGCTCCACAGCTGGTCTACCTCGGCACGGAGGTAAAACAATCGAATAAGTGCAGCTTGGGCGATTGTGTGCACCACGATCATGTTGTGTTTGTCGCTGGCGTGCAGAGCGCCAATCTGGTGTACTGGGATCAAGCTCACAACGAAACGGTTAATAGAGTCTTCCACCGCCAACGTGTCTTGGTCAGAGAGTTGGGCCAATGCAACCCCGGCTGTTCGCGCGAAAGACATGAGGGTGACTGACATGAATGCCCTTCGAGAAATCACATACCAGTATTCCATGCAGAAGACACTTTGGCGGCAAGATCAAAAAGTGCGGATGCTTTGGCACGCAAGGCAAAATTTGAAAAGCCGCCTGCGAGAATAGGCACCTGGATCTGATGGGCAAGGAATGTTTGCACCGTATTTAGGTGGGCTAGGTCACCAAAATTGTCCTACCGTACACATGTCAACACAAACGTTGGAAAACGAACGGTAATCTCACGACTTCATATTCCATTATGTCCTGTGGCCACGGGACGACAACAGAGGACAGGCCACAAGGACCATCGGAAATTAATGAAGGGCGATGGAGCGCGGCTGACCAGCACCGATCGAGGCAGAATACCTGCCAGAAGGCCAATATACGTTCTCCGCGCTCCACAGCGTCTCGAGCTGGTGGTAAGGAAAACGTTCCTTCCAGGCTCATGTAGACATCCGGTTGCTCGGTTCCTTGTCTGTGGAGACCCCATTGCAGCGCAAGCGACGCCGCGGTACTCGCGTAGTGACCACCTTCCATTATGCGGCCGTTTACCAGGAAGAATTGAGAGAGAAGACAGCAACCCTGAATAACGTCAACGACCTGGGAAGGTGCCCGTAACCAATCATGGAAAGCCTCCGTGGCGCGTGAAAGATAGATGGGTTCTTGTTGGCTCAAGCTTGGCGACCGGGAGAAATAGCATGCCCACAGGAAGATGGCATTCATCAACATCGGGTGGCGCTGGTCTTCCATAGGGCCTCGAATGGAATTGCGTAATCGCTCGACGTGCAACCCCAGAAGCAGTTGATCACGGTGGGGGATGAATGTTTCCAATCTGTTTCAAGTAAAAATAAGCGAGACATTCCCGGTTTCAGGGAGTAGCGGAAACTGACAATGAGTGGGCGAGCTCAGGTGGAGCCTGAGCCGCATACATGCGGTTGGGTGAATCAGAATAGCATCGGTCCTGTACCAGTATTCAGGATCAGAGGCTCAACGATAGCTCACACCGAAATGCTCACACTGGACACCCATGAGACAGGAGAACAGCAGGCCAATGGGGGAGGTGACACTGAGGTACGAAACGGGTCAACTATATGACAAGTGTTCGGCTCAAGCGAACGCGTACTGATGGGGATTGGGGATTGGGATGCTGAGAAAGGAACGCTCAGAGGGGAGTCAGCACCGGAGGAGGACGAGTCCTCTGATCCGGGAATGGCGTGTGGGTCGAAAAGGGGTACAGAAGATGAAGTGTGTTCGGGACTCTCGAGCTCCCTGATGCGGGTCTCGAGACGGGCGACGGTCTCGCGGAGGAGTTGTGTGCGTGTTTTGCCTTTGCCATCGTCGTACTCGCAGAGGTCCTGCTTCTTGGCACGCACACACTGTTGGCAGGAAGGTTTTGCGCCATCGCAGCGCTGTGGGAGGGGATGTGAGTGACGCGGCCAGGAATGGCCGAGAGAGAAGGAATCACCATTTTTCTCTTCCTGCAAAGGGAATTAGACGGGTGGTTCCTGGGGAAGAGCGGGGAATACAGACCTGCACCGAAGACATGCTTTACCTCTTTGGAGAGTGGGGGCGGAATGTCGGGCTGGGCTCGCCGAATAATCCTCGGTCATTATGAAAGGCTAAAATAAGAGGAAAGAAAGAAAAAGAAAGAAAAAAGAGAGAGACGGAGAGACAGAGAAAGAGAAGAAGGTCGGCGGGCGGGGAGTAAGCGTCAGAAAGTCGACATAAGCGGGGAAGATAAATAGGACATAGAGACAAGAGAGCGAGGCTTGAACAAGTCATCCGCATAGCCTCAGTCCCATTGAAATCTAATGATGGATGATGATCCCCGCCATCCTCTTGGTCGCAGGAACACGCCAAGCCCCACTTGACGCCCCTTTCGCTTGTCTTTCCTCTCGCACCCTTGGCCCCTCCCTCCAGTACCCGAGCTCAGCCCTTGGCAACCATCTCAGTCGTTTCCACTTTGCCAATAATTCACTGCTCAAGCGCATGTGCGGCAACATTTTTTAGGCTCGAAAGGCAAACTGGCCAATTTACACACGATGGCGATTTCACGCCGAAGGGTCACCTGCCGACACGGCACGGAACGTCCACATGGTCAACACTCACTTGTAGCGGCGCGTTCCCGGTCCGGCAGCTTGGCAGCTTGGCAAGCGTCCATCTGCTTCGGACATGCCCTATCTTCTATTCTTCCTCGGGACACATACAAAATAATCTCGTCCTTTACAACACTCCCTGAAATCTGTCACCATCCGTCTTCGTCAAAATTTGTTCGATCCGAAACTGCATTGGCGGCGCCGCCTTCGCTTCTTCCTTCAATTGTCTTCGTTTCTCCACTTCAAGCTTCAATTCATCACAAGGTCTAAATGCAATGCTTCCGCAATTCAGTTGTCAACATGTCAATCCTCGAAACTCTTCGACCTGGCTTCGGCTTACGATCCCAACCTGTCTTTCGCTTCGCTCGGTTGGTCTGGTGTTGATCTCATGATGCAAGCCTTTGTGAACGGGTTTGGTTCCGACTCTAGCGCCACGTTTCGCATCGGGCTCATACGGGCGACCAGTAGCCATGCAACCTCGCCGGTAGCCGTACAAGTATTACTACAGTACTTCTGTAAATCCATCTGCACTTTGCCGTTGAGCGACCAGGATCGCGTAAGTGTCAGGGCAGCCAGCAACTGGGACGGCGGTACCACTCGACAGGCCTTGCCCTTTTTTCCCCTCGACTTCTGCCCCCGTTTCAGCTCTCACTGCGCTCCATGCTGGGTGTTTGGCGTGTCCCCAGTAAACCAGATCGTCAAAACCCCTTAAAAAACTTTTCATACATCAGCGGTTCCTTTTACAGTGGCGTCAGTGCAAACCTCTGCTTATTCAGCTTCGTTGGGTGAGTCGGCCGCCGGTTTCGTTGGCACTGGCAAGTGGCGAGTTACGTTAACATTAGGTTCCAGGTGCACGAGGCCACGCTGGGCGCTATGGGTCGGCGGCGGGCGGCACCCTCACATACGGTGCCGGACAAAGTCGACGATTCATGAAGCAGCTCCCAGAGTAGTTTTTGGCAATTTTTTACAGTAACCCTGCCCTTGTGTTCAGAATGGCAACTAACTAAACGCACTTTTATGTTTTTCCCACGACCCTTTTGGCGATCGATCATTCCTGGCTACTTCGGAACTCTCTGCCATCAGTCTGTGCCCCGCTGCTACTCCTTGTGCGAGGAGTGCCGATCTGGCTATGCAATTGGGCTAGGACTTGTTGAACAGACCACTTCTCAGCGTTCTCACGAGACCAGCTCCGTCCGATGAACGTAACTTTCGTTGCTTCGCTCGAGATGCTTCGGAGCCCTGGTACCCGCCAGTGGGCACAAGTGAACCCAGGCCTAGCTTTCGTGATACTGAAAACCGGCAGCTGAAGTTCCCTTGGATACGCATGGAACGAATCGGCGGCGAGATGGAGACATGTGTGAGTGCGGGTGCAAGCATGTGCACATGTAGACGGCTCCCGTAATTGAGCCCCGCTACGCACAGACCGACAGCATCACGTTGGGTGGGACAGTGTTGGCTATCATAGATACCCATGCTGTTTTTTTTTACTTCGAATTTTACATTGTTACAGTAATGTTTTTTTTTCTACTCTTTCTTCTCATCTAGCCGTGTACCCACTCTTATCCATCATACATAAATTAGCCTCGACGATGGCGCGCCGCCGCATACTCACTTTCGTCACTTTGTTGCCGGGTCGATCGTGTGTGCCGGGTCTCAGAACATGGCCACATCAGTAACTTGATCATTACCCCCATAAGTGAAGTTCTTGTGCACATTATGCGTTCAATGCAGAGATGTCCAACGACACCGGGGGTGGGGTTGTCCAAATGTTTCGCCGGCAGATCAGTCACGTGCTGCTTCAAGCACGACTTCCACCGCACACACAACACGGACATGCAGCCTGTTTTTTTTCTGAAACATTTTGTGATACCTGAGTGCGTGCATTGGGCGCAGATAATAAAACGAATCGGGTGCCAGGCGCTAAATACTGGGGGCGTGGCCAACTTTTTAGGGTGTAATTTAAAGTCACCTTTTCGGAGAGATCCCACTGAGATCCCTGTACGACATCAATCATTCATTTTACAATCTATTCCAATTCAGTCGCTTACAGTAAAGTACAATGTGAAATGCCCACGGTGAGTCCAGGTGATGACCACATCATCTCTGGCCTTGTTTGTATCGAATCGAGGCCAGCACCGTCTTGAGCACTGTCCTTGCCCCGCCCCCACCCTCACCAAACAACAACTCACGGATATCCGATCTGCACACTCTCCTTCCACGATCTCCATCATCTCCTTCGCTCGCAGATCAAGATTTCTGTCCGTGTATCGGCAGGTACTGTACCACGCTGCCGTCACTATTGCATCCAGCCATTGCCCACCCTGAGTGAGCGGGTCCGACATACCCAATGGCGCAACCGCCGGGCGCCGTTGCGCAGTGCTGTACCTGGCCCCGGGTCCCTTGTTCTTCCCGTTCAAGACAACTGCGGACCGTCGGATGCGGTCTTCGCGCACGCCCCACGCGTGTCCCGCTCGCGTCACATCGGCGACGGGTCCGTGTACGTATTGGCGATAATGGTGGGGTGCCCCAAGGTGGTGTACGTTCCTTTCCCATCACCGATCATGCACGTTTGCGGCAAGTCCGACCCCAAGACGGGGCGGCCCACGTCGGCTTCGACATAGCCTTTGCCTTATGAGTCTATCGCCTTCTTGTTCCTGGGAGGGGGAGAGCTGCTCGCGAGGCCTCGTGACGTCCGATCGGACACTAGCATGTAACAGCGCTTCAGGCCAGGGCTTGAGTGCTGACCCATCATAGAATTGCGCAGCACGTAACACCGTTGCATTTTAGCTTCGGCCGCTACGAAGTCTGCGCGGTTCGCTCGAGAGAAATGAGCGCGCATAGCCAGAGTTGGACTCTGTAACGAACCCAGTGGCGGAACGATCACTTTCCGTAAAGATCTGGCGGGGGATTTAGAGACTTCCAATCTTCATTCTAGGGGGAGAGACGGATCTGTATCTGTGGATCAGTTGACTCAATTTCGGGTGCATTTTCCGAATCCTGCATGTCTCCGAGTCTCCAAATGATTGAGTGGTAACGGGCACCCAGATCGGAGAACCCCCATCCCACTCAAGAAATTTTATAGCCTTTGAACCCATCGGAGTCGAAAACGAAATGGATCCTTTTACGTGTCGACAAAGCATCCATGGCCTGACAGGGCTGAGGAGACTGGAGGCTAGTACTGCCGGCCTTGCGAGCATCCTCAAGAAGGGAGGGCCAAAATCCGATATGGGCCCACTCGTATGTTTTCGGCATAGACAGACCAACGCGGGAGGACTTGTGTACGTACGATAAGTTGGACCTGCAGCACGGGCACGATCTCAGGCTTCGAGTCTTTGACCGGAGATCGGAAATTAGCAGTTGGACTTCTCAGAAGGGCATACCCATGACCGTGCAGTCAGCAACTTCGTAATGCTGGCGACACGTTCCATCTTCGCTTGAGCAAAAGCAATCATTCGTCCGGAGCTGAGCTCGCGAACAATCCCCGACCCAAGTTTTGCAGCATGGCGATGGGGGCGTCGAAAATTAAAACAAAATTGTGTTGATGCACTGAAGTTTGGGGTTCTGGTTTCCTTGGAGCATCGTCTAAGAAGTCATTGTAAGTCATCATAAGATAATTTTAGAGGTAATTCACAGGCTTTCAAACTCTCCGCTGGTGGTCGTGGAGATTGGTCGGGGTCTTGGAAGGGGTGCACCATCACGGCCTTGCACGCGTGGCCAAATGCACTTTGTACATCAGAAGGCGAAGGCAAAACAAAAACTACTGTATGTGGTGGTGGTGCCCGCACAAGTAAGTCCCGACCTTTGCGCTTCCCACGTTCGGGAGCTGCCGGTAGAATGTGCAGTGGTCATTGACAAACCGCGGCGGATTCTGCATCAAACTTTCTCATACGCTCGTTCTCATACAGTACTGGCGGACTCCACACCCCCCGTCAAAAGTTCCAGATAAGACACAATCCCCGAAGAGGGTCAATCACCCCCTCTCCTCCGCCCTGCCGGTGCCGCGTGCATCAGAAACAAAATCGCTTAACAGTTTACGGTAGTGTCTCTTTCCACAGTTCCGATGATGTATGACAGGAGATGGAACGGGGGGGCGCATCTGACTTGGTCGGTGTGTGTCACTTCTCGTCATGAGCCAGACAGTCCAATATATTGCGTTACGGCACGTGTGGTAGAATTCGTGCATCGTGGTCCATTGAGGTAGAGGGTTTGATGGACAGAGGCTTCATTAGGCATTTTGACGTTCTTTGTTTGGATGCTGGGCACCATGGATTAACTAACTCTCGCTGGCATTCTCGTGGCTGTGGAGATAAGTGAGGTATATCGTGCGATTGGAAGGCAGGTACATATCGATGGGGGAACAGGGAGGATAAGATGCGAGTGATAAGGTTACAAGTGCGTGTAGTGTTATAGTATTGGTAGGATAGGGGCGTTCGAGAAATATCCGAGGGACGGAAGCCCTTATGAAGAAGAGGGTAAAGTCCGCATCAGTGTGTCAGTAGGTGGGCGCTGATGTTGAATTAGGGACAGGGCGAGGGAGTACTGTATCATCCAGATGAGGTGCCACCAGATATTGATGGGGCCGGTGGCTGCTGTGGTGTTGGCTGTTGTTGCGGTTGCGACTGGGACTGAGCTTGCTGCTGCTGGCTCTGGTCCACACCGATGCGAAGGTACCCCGCTTGTACAAGGAAGTCCCACACACGGCTGGTCTTATTCACGTCGATCTTCACAAGGTCGCGTGCTTCGCGTCGCCGTAGCTTGCCACCGCGGCGAGCGTACTCCCGCACAAGCGTCTCTTTGATAACCAAGTAGGGTTTTGGTAGGATACGGAGGGTCGAGCAAAGAGTTTGCTTCCGCAGGTGTGAGGAGGTGGAGGGACGGACTATTCGCGAGGTTCAGTGGCGCCGCTATTCAATAAAAGATAAGGAGTTAGAACAGGTGGTGATGGGAAGGCGGATAAACAGTCACGCACGGGGTCGGCGGCCTGACGGTCCGGTGGTGCTTGTTTGGTCAACGCTCTTCCGATCGGCATCGACGCCGACGCCACTGTTGCGCCTCGAATTGTCGGGTCCAAGAGACTGTCGTGCACTTGCAGCCCGAAGCTGCTGGAGTCTCTCTGAATCTCGTGACATGTTTGCCTTGGCTTGCGTCTGAAGATCCGTTTTGAGTACGGCAACCTACTATTCACACGTCACCACGAAACGGAACGCACGCGTTTATACAGGTCCTCTTCCCATTTCTTGATATCCGCGGCCGTGGTTAACCCGAGCTTTCTGAATTGCTGCAGTTCCGCTATTCGCTTGCGTAGCATTGCTTCATCTAACGGAAGGTCAGCTAGGATTCAATAGTGTGGCTTTCCCCGTACACAAGATGTCAGTGCAGAAGACTTCATAGTCTTCTGCGGCCTGTAACCTTGCAAACGGCCGCAATCGATGGACGATGTCTTTATCGTCTTTCGGACGTTTTTTCTCCGCGGCTTGCAACTGAGAAAGTTTCAATACGTCTCCCTTCGTGACTGGACTTACGCACCTTCTTGTATTCGAGCAGCCCGCGATCGAACATGAGCGTCTTGGCTTCGCGTCTCTTTGCCATACGCTGCATATACATCTCGATCAGAGTGAGCTTAAACTCGAGGGAGGCTTGGGTTTCGAATGGAATGGGAGGCATATTCTCCTCCGATTCTTCCTCGGCGCCATCGGTATCATCTGGCGCTGGTGTATCCTTCTCCTTCTTCACCTCCTTCTCCTTCTTGATATAACCGTTGGCAACACCATTGACGCCGTTCATGGCCACGCCGTTTCCATTACTATGAATGAGGCCGTTGACCAGACCGTTTTGACCAGTGAACCCCTGTTCTTGTTCATGCTCCTTTTCCTTCTGCTCCTCCTTCCAGCGTAAGCGAGTCTTGTAGTCGTGGTCGTCCTCATCTTCTGTAATAGAGTCGCCGCCCCATTCCATACATAGGCCGAATTCGAGGTTCTTGATCAGATCCTCGGCCTCGTTGTCAACCTCGTGCTCGAATTCGAGTCGGCCAGGAAGGAAAGTTGCAACTTCATGTACTCCTGGCGCAGAAGTCGGTGCCGTCTTTTGGACTGAGGGAGCAACTGTCATGTTGGATATTCGTCGCCGTTTCCGATCTTGGAACTCTGTAGGATCGATATCAAAAGATTGGTCCATACGCTACGAGCCGCGTAAATCAGTCGAGATAGTGGAGGAACAAAAGAACCATACGGGTCGAGGCCAGTTGGGTGAATCAATATAGATGGTGTTATAGTGCTCCTCGACCTCTTCCCTTGTGCGAGTGCCAACATACTCCGCGACTGCTTGCCAATTGCCCAGACCTTGCTGGGCAGTGCCCTCGATTAGTAATAGTTCCCTGAAAAAGTCGTGAGCAGCCACACGCAAGAGTGAGAAAGAGGAAAATCACTCGTCTGCCCCCCAATCTTCAGAGAATATGGGATAAGAGTGGAGTTCCTTCATATGCCTGGGTGTTAGACTCATGTCGCGTGGGTACCAGCGGCATTTGCTCACCTCAACTCTATACGCGTGACCTCGTTTGTGCTTGCCAAATTCCTTGCCACTACAAAAACAATTCGGACAAAGATCGACACCTTCTCCTACAACACACGCTGGGTTGGCACACTTGATCCGAATGGAGTGTGTAAGATCGGCCAAACATCCGTCGCACTCTGTCTGTACACCGGGCTCGTTGATTGCTGGGGAGGGGGTGAAAATGAGTATGAGTTTACGTAATTTAAAGGGCGTGAGAAAGAGAGGGGAAGAGGGACGAGGAGAACGTGCTGCAAGAGTAGACCACGCACTCGATACCTCCTCCGCAGGATGTGGCCGCTTCCTATTTGTGACCGTCATCGCCGGGGAAATCGAATCCGCGCTTTCTCGGGGTGGGGTTGCGTTACTTGTTGTGGTTTACAGACGCTTGCTAAATGAGAGTTGGCCTCGATGGGGTGGAGAAGAAGAGTCCAGCAGGAGGTGGAATCGCGGTCGGGTGGTGCCTTTGTTCACCGTATAACACCTCGTTGTGTGCTATGGTCTTGCGTTCGTCTTGTCTTGGTTGTGGGACCAGTCGTCGACGTAGGTGCCCGCAGAGGTTGCCGATGAGGGATGGGTCTTATTAGAAAGACAATTGGGGTCGAGGCCTGATGAATGTCTCCTGAATGAGAGCGTTGGACAATATCTAGAGATAGGTGGTCAATGCGCCCGACGCGCTCGTCGTCGGCGACGGTGGCGAGCGCCTGGGGCGATATTTGGCCTTCTTTGTACATGTTATCACGCGGGACACCGGCCCGGCTTGCTGCTGTGCATTTCACCAAGTTCGCGTTGATATCGAGAGCGTTTTGTTCAGCGCATACATCCGACATCCTACCTCTTGTCTTTATACCTGCATCTCTTCGCAAGAAAAGAGATCAAGCATTACTGCCCTGCCCAAAATTAGGCGCTCAGTCAAACTATCCCCGTAACGTCATGGCCTCCGTTGACCTCTATCCTTGGAACTCGGCACCTGGCAGGTCAATAGACATCGAACTCGGCGGACAAGAAGTTATAAACATCGAACTTGACACCCTCGACTCCAATGCCGATGATGTGTTAGAGGTCTTGAAGGAGGGGCAGCCAAAGGTGGCCTATTGGACTCGGCTTGCTGGAGAGTACATGCGGAGGGGCTACCTTGACGCTGCAGAGAAAATTGCGTTGTCCGCTATTGAAAGTGCGTCTACGCTACGTTTCGTCCATGTTCCTCGGCTCAAATCATTTGTGGCAGGCTTTCAGTCCAGTGGTTCCACTTCTTCATTGCCGTCCATCTACTCCTTACTTGCCAGCATACAATTAGCAAAAGCACGAAAGGCCCCGAAGTTGAAGCTCCTTAACGCCCGTATGTCGTCGTACAAATACATTTCGCCTGCCTCGTTGATTGCGTCTAATCAACAGGTCAGGATATTATGACGGCTGAGAAGTCTCGCGACGAATATATGCGGGAGGCGACCCAGCTTCTCAATCACGGCGACCAGGCAGCAGCAGAAGGGGGGGAAATCAGTGCTGCTACAAAAGAGTTGCTACTTTTAACTCGTGGTTTGTCTTGTCAAACTTTTAGCGCGCATCATCTTTTCATGCGATTATGGAAGCCATTCACCAGCTAGCAAACCGATCAATGGAAGATGCTCTTCGCTCCTTCGAGGCGGTTTTGAAGGAGAGACCGACAAACTTGATTGCTTTGCTTGGAAAGGCGCGTCTTCCCTGATCAACACCCGCGCCTGCGCTGACAATGTGACAGGCGAGAATCTTATACACACGACGCCAATTTCCTTCTGCTCTCAAACTATTCCAGCAAGTCTTGCAGCTGAACCCATATTCTCTACCAGACCCTCGCATAGGCATTGGTCTGTGTCTGTGGGCACTGAATCACAAGGAGAAGGCAAAGGCTGCATGGGAGCGCAGCGTAGAAGTGGTACGATGACTCCTCAGACTGCTGACTGCCTTTTACTCACATTTATTGAATAAAGAACCCTTCCGAGTGGTCAGGCCAACTGCTTCTGGGACTTGAAGCGCTCAATGCGAGCAAGAACCCCGAGCTTTCTGAGGACGAGCGGATACAGGAGCTCATGATTGGCTCCAAGCTAATTGAGCGTGCATTCAACAGCAATCAGCGCAGCGCATCTGCAGCGAACGCCCTCTGCGACATATTTCTTCGTAAGGGCCAGCACAAACGCGTGCGTTGGTTTCCTCATTATAGGCCGACTGAAACGCTAACAGAGGCCTTGCAGGCTTTGAAACTGGCAGAGCGGACTATTCAATTTGCAGACACATTGGCCGTGCTTACGGACGGCTACATTCGTGCGGGGCGTGTTTGTCATGCACAGGGCTCTCACAGTGACGCATTGAAGCATTACAAGCAAGCCGCTGAGGGACAATCGAAGAATGTTCTCGCAGCCATCGGGTTCGCGCAGATGCAATTGCGAAATGGTCGGCCCGTCTTATACGGTCTCTTTTACGTTTGTTGACACGCTACAGACGAGACGGCTGCTGCAATTCATACTCTAGACGGGCTTTTGCAGCCTCCAAACCCACAAAAGTCGCTCGAAGCGACGGCTATGCTCGCTTCCTTGCGTCTACATCCCCGTCCAGGGGTGTCTAGTTCGGACGCCGCCCAGGAGAGAACCAAGGCTCGCGAGCTCTTTGACCGTGTGTACAGGGCAATCGAGCAATCCGAAGACGCTACTGCACAAAATGGCAGTCCATCGCGGAACGATCCCCCACTATCGCGTGCGGTGGTAGACGATGTTGACATGCACATCGAATTTGCACGGCTCTTGCAAAGTGAGAATCTTGAACGCACCGGGAAGGTATTTGCCGAGGCTGTACGAGTCGGCGAAGAGGCAGGACGCGTCGATCCAAGGTTACTGAACAATCTTGGTGTGGTGTCACATCTCGAGTCCCGGTTTGGAGAAGCGCGGATCATGTACGAGAACGCGTTGGTCGGCGCCAGTGCCCTTGGGGCTGAAGCAGAGGCGATGTCAACTTCTGTCCTGTACAACCTAGCGCGGGTATACGAAGATTTGAACGACGAAGGGAAAGCGATGGAGGCGTATGAGAAGCTCCTGGAGAGACACCCCGAATACGTGGATGGTACGCATCACTCGATTGCAGTCACCGACGGCTTTTTTTGACACCCCAAAAGCCAAAATTCGGCGAGCCCACATACTGGGCAGCATCCATCAAGGGAATGAAGCTCATGACCTGCTCAAAGACTCGCTTGCGTCTCAGAGCAGCAATCTCAACCTACGTGCATACTACACTTACTTCCTCATCCAGTTCAATGCCTCAAAAGGCGCGCGCGAATTCGTATTCGGCACGCTACGCGACCACGACAAGCATGACCTATACGCGCTCTGTGCGGCCGGATGGCTGCATTATCACCAGGCGCGCGAAAGTCGCGACACGAGCTCAAAGGGTGTCGAAGAGCGACGGCTACTCTTCCGGCGAAGCGCCGAGTTCTACGAGAAGGCGCTCGGGTTGGATCCTCTGTGCGCCGTCGCCGCGCAGGGACTCGCGATCGTTACGGCCGAGGATGCGCTAGGAACGTTGGGCGGCGCGCTCCCGCCAGGTCCGGCGCCCGACGAGACGCAACGACGCGCGATGAACGCCCGCGATGCGCTAGAGGTGTTTGCAAAGGTGCGCGAGAGTACCAACGACGGGAGCGTACACGTCAACATGGGTCACTGCTTTTTTGCTCGAGATGAGTTGGATCGGGCGATCGAGAGTGTGCGTACCTTGATCGTTGTTCCTGCCGTTCCCGATCTAGACTAACTTGCCGAGAAGTATGAGACAGCGTCGCAGCGCTATTATGGTGGGCGGAATGTTTCCGTGTTGCAATGTCTTGCGCGATCGTGGTACGTCAAGGCAAACAAGGAACAATCATTCGCGTCGATGACTGTGGCTCTACGATTCACACAAAAGGTACAGTCCCTTCCTCCTTTCCTCATCGTTCGTCACCGGGGGATCAATCACTGATCACTCTCCGTGTCTGCCACCAACAGGCACTACACATCCAGCCCGTGGACAAGGCAATCGTGTACAACATCGCGATGATTCAACAAAAGTCTGCCGAGCTCCTCTTCTCACTCCCGCCCACGAAGCGCACCCTCGCAGAGTTGCAGCGCGGGATCGCGCACGCCACGCACGCGCAAAAGATGTTCGGGTCGCTTGCGTCAGACCCGGCGAGCGCGGTACCATACGACCGCGATCTCGCCGAAGAGCGCAAGAAGTACGCAGACAGTATGCTGCGCCGTGCCGAAGAACACCTGAGTGCGCAGCGACAGCACGAAGGGGAGCAGACCGCGCGAATGGAAGGCGCGCGACAAAGGCGTGCTGCGGAGCGCGAGCGCGTCGAGACGCTCGAGGTGCGTTATCCTTCTTCCCCCTCCCCTCAGACATTTCACTGACACCCCCCTAGCGCGAACGAGAGGCGAAGCTTCGCACGGAGGGCGAGGCACTGGCGGCCGCTCGCGCGCTTGCACGGCAGGAGGCACAGCAGTGGAGCGCGGATCTTGTGAAGAACGAGAGCGACGAGGAGCGAGAGCAGCGCAAAGCACGCAAGGCGGCGAATCGGAAGGTCAAGTCTGAGGCGCCGAGCGGCGACGAGGGTTTGAGTACGCCCGCCAACGGCGGAGCAGGCGGAGAGCCGAAAAAGAAGCGGCGTAAACTGAAGAAGGGTGGTGCAGCGAGCGCGGCGGCTAGTGCGCAGGCTTCAGACGCGGAAGATGGTGCGTTGTTCTCGGAAGGCGAAGAGGAGAAGCCCACCAAGAAGGTGTGTTTTTTTTTAACTTGGCGTGCGCCTTGAATTGGTTGCTAAGAGTATGTTCATTAGCGCGGAGCAACGAGAAAACGTGTTGCGCGTGAAGAAGACGAAGAACCGTCAGCGCCACGGAAAAAACAATAGTGAGTCCCTCTCGACGCCTTGGGAACGACACTGAGTGCGGTGTCTTTTGCCTTATCCACCAGTATAAGCAAAGCGACAATATCAGACTCCGACGAGGAGATGCCATGATCGGACATCTATTCTTTCTCCTTGTTTTGTGCATCACTTTGTCTGTAACTGCTTGTTGTTGCGAATCTGATTATGGAAGGTCATCTAATTTTACCATAAAGGTACAGCCGCTTCGGTCCGTGAATAATTTATGTGTGTGAACCCTTGAGACCCTCAACCATGTCACCCAAAACACGGGCCCAATGTCCAATTTGCAACGAGAAGGAATCAAAATATACTTGCTCTAGTTGTCCGGTGGAATAGTATGTCATACGAAGTGCCCTCTTCGAGCTATAGAGACGAAGTATTTTTACGCAGTTGCTCTGTTGCATGCTATAAGCAACACAAAGGTAGGCTCCCGAAAAGAGCTGATGAACCACATCTCATGATAACGTCCAAGAGTCTTCGTGTAGCCCGTCCTGCGCAAAAGGGACGGAACCAAGCAATACCACGCCAGAACGCGGCAGCCATTCCCGACCCCATTTACCACACGGTGAGAGCCTCTCCAATAGGTCAACTCCCGACCTTACTCATAGATTGACACGCGTGGGTTGCGCGGTGTTCGGGTGCATAGATGACGAGATAAGGAGGGAAATTCCGCTCCGTCCGCTGACATCACTTAAGTGGCCATATGTGCCAGAGGAGAGCACGTTCCCGGATCCGTTGAAACGTGACGACCCAAAGCCACTGCGGACGAATCAATACGAATCTATTGGTTCGCGATCGTACCAGCCATTCTACGAGTGACAGGACGTTAACGTGTTGACGTAGCGACATCACCTGCCGTGCGTGCAGCTCTGGAAGGACATCCGGGACTCAAAGAACTGTTGCGTGCGATCGACAGGTTGCGGGGGCCGGCGAGGGAAGAGGCATTGCAAGCGGGTCTCGGAGTTGCCAGGTCACAGGTAAACGGGAGAGACGCCGAGAACGCCGAACAGATGAGAATCGGCGAAGAGGAGAGGAGGGCGATGCGAGAGTTGGCGGAAGCGATCGAAATGGCTGTCAGGGGGAATGAATCTATTCTAGGACTTGATTGGGGTGATTTAGACGGGGAATAGGAGGATCAGCACCATCCGCAGCAGTCTCCAACCTGGGGTTAAGGTTAACTCGGCCTTGCTCTTGGCCCAACTACGACATAAAGACCCGTCGGGTCCCGTTCCCGCGCCCAATTCTTCCTTGTTCCCTTCCTCTATGCTACCTTCAATACTCTTCGCCCTCTCTTTTTTCGGCCCATTGTCACTGGCAGTCGTGCCACCCCGTCGTGATCCCCTCCACATACCCGTGACCCGCCGTAACCACGCACGACGGGGTGAGGAGGCCGATACTGCTCACTATTCTGCTGTCTTAGCCGGACTGAGACACAAATATAACTATGATTCTCCGGGGGCGTCGCGTAGGGCGCAAACGACGGATATCGGGATAACGAATCAGGTGCGCCATTCGTATATTACGTGCGCGAATTAGACCTAATCACGTACACATATCACTGTAAGGGTGCGGATGTCAGCTACTTTGCGCAAGTCAACGTCGGCACCCCGTGAGTAGACCTCGAGATGTTCTCGCGCTCCCATTTCAACTCACCCTTGTCCGCAGGGCCCAATCGTTCAATCTCGTCCTCGACACCGGTTCATCCGACTTATGGTTTGCAACCAATGTCTGCGCTTCTTGTCCGTCCGGCACCCCAGAGTTCGACCCGTCAAAATCGACGTCTCTCCAGACCGGAACAGACCGCATTTCCTTGAGGTATGGTTCCGGTTCCGCCGCTGGCATTATTTCACGGGACACTATCACAATGGGCCCTTTCACCGTTGATCAACAAATTTTTGGTGCGTTCCTTTCCCTCCTCCCTACCCTCACTAGCGCGCGCCTGCTCCTTTGAGAGATTATTGCAAGCGTTCCCATCAATCCATCCATCTGTCATTCCTTTCTGTGGTGCTAATTTGAGTTTCAGTTGCTGTCACCGATATAACCAGCGGTTTGATTCAGGGCGCACTCGCTGGTATCATGGGCCTCGCATTTCAAGGCATTGCCTCATCTAACGCATTGCCGTTCTGGCAAGCTCTCGTCAATAACAACTTGTTCACAAGTCCTGAATTCTCCTTCTTCATTACTCGGTTTGTGGACGACTCGTCTGCACAGGATGAGGAACCTGGAGGGGTGCTTACTCTTGGTGGGACAAACACAACATTGTACCAAGGCGACATCGACTTCCGTAGCTTCACCTCCCCCATAAAGGGGGGCTCGTTCTGGTTGCAGACAGTAACAGGTGCGTCACACACTCACTCAAGGCAGCATGGCCTGGAACACGTTTGGTAGGTATCACCGTGAACGGTAAGAGTGTCAGTCTCCCTAGTGGCGATTTGGCCGTGGCGGCCATCGACACTGGTACGACCCTCATTGGAGGTCCCACCGCTGCTGTGAACGCCGTTTGGGCGGCAGTCCCCGGCTCTGAAGCGCTTAATGGCAACCTCGCTGGTTTCTTCGCCTTCCGTACGTTCTTATCTTTGTTCCCTCCCCCCTCGGCTGGCGCGCTGCGCCATTGCCAAGGATTAGGGATCTTGATCCACCTAGTTTTGCTGACGGGACCGCTGTTTTTTTTCTTTGGTTTTTTAAAATCATACAGCGTGCAACACCAACTTGGCCATCTCGATGTCTTTCGGAGGCCCGTCGTGGCCAATCAGTCTCGCTGACATGAATCTCGGTACCGTTGGTAACGGTCGGTGTCTTGGCGCGATTTTCGATATCACCCAAGGCACGAATGTCACACCAGGAGAGGGCAATCCAGCATGGATCATTGGTGACACGTTCCTCGTACGTTTTTTTCTCATCGGGCTTGGTCATCTCCACACCCTGACAATGCTGCTAGAAAAACGTGTACAGCGTCTTCCGCGCCAGCCCACCAGCCGTCGGCTTCGCACAACTGTCAAACGCGGCTGGCGGTTCCTCTGGTTAGTAGCGTCCCCATGTGCCCTTTTTCGTGCTGGGTGTGGTACCGTGCCAGTAGACGTATATTTGCGTCTTTCCTGTTGTACTCCATTACACCTCACCCACCCGCACTTGGACCCCCTTGTCGCCTTCGCTGCTATCGCCGCACTTTTGGCATCGTTGCTGATAAATAACTTGGTGATATAGGCAATCCACTTCCGGCTTCGGGCACTGCAACCATCACTGGCGGGACGTTGCCCACACCCTCTTCAGGCGGGTCCGGGTCGAGTTCGTGCTCCTTTCTCTTTGGTTGGAAACTTCGGGCTGATGACGACCACGCTCGTGCCATAGATTCTGCTTGCCGGACCGCGCGGAGCGGTGCCTTCCACCATATTTTTGTCTCAAGCGCGCTTGCGCTGCTCGCGGCAGCATTTACGCTCATGGCTTGAACTTCTGCATATGAAACGAGTTGATACATCTGACGACGAACTTACCACACTGCTCTCACCGATCTGCCAATCCTTGCTTTGATTACTTATTGTCCATATATCTACGCTGCGTAATTTGCTGGCTTTGTTGTATTTTTGGTGGGAGTGGTTCCGGTCGTGGGTGTGGTGCACTTGGGACAGAACCTTTAGATAGAACCGGTTTCGGACTATCATTGCATGGTACGTGGCAGGTATGACTTCGTACCGATGTGGCGGCGTCCTCCCTGTACCACTGCTACCACCTTGTCGCCTTGTCAGTCGGATACGCGGGCGAACTACATTCCAGGGAGGGTTGGGTTCCTAACCAGATCTCACCACGTGCCTTCCAGCTTCCAGACAGTAATTCTGGCAAGTTGAACTTGAAGTACACAAAGTCCTCATTGTCGTCTGCTATTACCTTCTATGGAAAACTCAAAGATTGACTCAGTTGTTTGACTCAGTTGTTTTGCCGAATGTCAAGGGACCCTCATTTCCTTCGGAGAGACTGGTCGACCTGCACACTCTTCAAGCCGATCAAAGCAGCTTCTGGCCTTGGTAAAAAGCACGGCATCCGTCAATGCTAACCAGTCATACTGTACTCTCATGTGGACACTATCTTTGGACCAATGCCCCCCCTGACAGCGTCAATTTTACAAATGTTGGCAACTGCAACTGTCATACAGTTGTCAATCAACGCTTGTCATGAAATCATTTACTTGTAAGCTTAATCATTATGTGGCGGTCTTCCCACACTCGTAAACACGGTATAGTCAGAAAGCGACAGTTATCAAAACTGCCGCACGGGAAGTGGAGGTGTTGCTAACAAAGTGAAAGGTACCGGCCGGTCCCGACATTACAGCCAGGTGAAGAGTCTGACGCTTGGGTACGTAGGTACTGTGTTAGTTTGGTGTTAGTGTTACAGTCGAAATTGTCATAACCCATAATTTAGGGCCATTTTCATATTTGATGGGCTCCTTGACGACTCGAAAACAGCTCTAACTCATTATGCATTATGACAATTTCGACTGTAGTATCTGATGGTGCTACTGTATGCACAACAGTGTCATAACCTCCTTTACTACAACCCCTTGTTGACCTGCTGGTCATTAGGCCTTATCCCTGACCCAATGACACACTATAACACCTTTCGCGAACAACTCGCAATCGCACATCCTGCTTTCGGCTATGCCCTGTGGGAGCCAGACCCAGGAGAACTCTACCCTCCCGTTGAGGTCGGTGACGTCGGTTTCATTCGCCAAGGCAAATTTCATCGCCTGTTCAATGCTCTTCTCCCGGCAAACCACGAATCCCATCAAAGTTTCGGTGTACCAGAACGATTTGAACCTCTTCGGCTCAGCGTGCCAAATCATATCGACCGTGGCGCCCTCTATCCCAACAACTTCTGCTCGTATGGGGTCTCCGTGGAATCTGGTGGATCAGATGTCTTCGCCGTAGCGTAATCAAACTACAGCATCTCAACTTTTACCCGTATCACTGACATTCCTTCAGCCCCCCAACCCCAGACTCTGCGGAAGTTTCGTTCTCGTGCACAAGGAAGCACGGTGCTGCCTTGTCCCTTCCAGTGGTGGCTCGGCGTGAGGACACTATTTCTCAGGCCCATTTCGGCACATGGATCATTAAGCACATCGACTCCTGGTTCGCGTTCTCGCAAAGGCACGGACTGGGGGTCGAGATGGAGGACATAGTTCTGGTCACTGGGTGTCATCGCACAAGATCTTGGTCAAATATTGCTTTCTACGAGAGCCAAGCGGATTCACGAATATCTTTAAGCGTCCAAGCCCCTGGTGTCGGCACCACGGTTCATTGGCGGGTTTTGAGCCAACGGATCCACGGAGCAGTGTTGAGTCATGGCCCAAGCGGTGAGGTATGTGCGCGGGTTGCAATTGCCAATGGATACTGAAAGCTCCTTAGAACCTACCTGAGAACCAATGCCTATTTATCCGAGGATTTCGTGTGAAACGTCTTTTCTGGATAATTCCACGACTGAAAGGAGCGGCGGGGGCCCAGCCAGATGCACGTGGAGATGACCCGGAGCCGGAGATGGAATTGGTTTCAATACCCAGTATTACCGAGGTAAGATTACACTTTTTGACTTGCTAGTGGCTCATATATGCGTTCAAAGAGCCGGGATCCTCTGCACGTACTATTAGATTATATCACGACAGCGAGTGGCACAGGTATATGCCGTACCTTTTGATTCTGATTTGGAACTTAGCGGGCTCCAGATTGCGATATGGCGCTCGTTCACGACGACGACTTGGAACGAATTCTGAGAGTCGGCGATGGGACCGTGAGTAAGGGCCATGCATAAGTGTTATTATTGATTCCTTCACGCACATAGTCCCTGGAGAGCCTCCAACCAGATGTGGTGATGGACTACCTCCAAAGGTCGAAGCCTGAGATCGGGGTTATGTCCGGTGAGAACCCGCAGCGTCATGGTCATCTCCGATTTTATAGTAAAGACGCTCATACAAATAGATTCGTGGGCTTCTAACAAGGAAAGTCCGAGAACTGATACGAAGAGCATGGGGGTGGCTATGCTTTCTGAACAGCTGCATAGTTTGCGTAGGCCTTCTTACATTTTTCGACCGTGGCGTCGCTTAACCACCACGATAGGCCCGTTAGCCCCCTCCGTCCCGTTACCCACCCATGGTAGCATGGCTAGTACAAATGAAATGGCCGGTCATCATTCCCCTAGTAATCGGTTAAGGTGAGCTACTTGGCCTTACCTCTTCAGTGACAGTGCAATCAGTTCAGAGTACACTCTGAGACTTGCACCCCTTGCCTGGATATTCAGAGCTGCTAGATGAACGCCTGTATCATACCTCCGCGCGTCCTCATGCTGAATGTGACATCTTCTAGGAATCTTTCTGGCTCTGGCCCAGTTATCACAGAATCTGAAACCTCCATCGACGATACCATGAATACAGATGAACGGTCAGTATCTCGTTCGAAACCCGAGTCGTTTGTGCTTACCGTGAATCAGATCTCGTACCCTGTCGGTCGATCGGGTCTGTTAATTTCGGTCGTTTTCTGTTGTTCCGTCAGCACGCTAATCTGTCATCAGGCTAGTGTTGGCGAGTCATCATCAATTGACCGGGTATCCGATATAAACAGCACGGTAACAAGTTGTCATACCAGGTTGGCCACGACTGATGGCCTATAATAGAGTGTCGCACACGACAGATCCGGAGAACCGGATGTCCAGCAAGAACCCCACACACGTGATTCGGATGATCTTTACTCTCAGCTCAGCTTAGCTTCTTTCTCCTTCGGCGCCGCGACTGCCCACGATACCGATACCGATAGTACCATTTCTGTCCAGGCCCCCAGCGAGATCGGGGCTCAATGTTCAAGTAGCGCTCATCAGGGTGATTCAGGTGGTAGGAGTGAAACGCGCCGTTTTCGCGCTGAAATGCTCGTTATCGGCAACAGCCGACGCCGCCATTCGCTTCCCGCCAACTGGTTAACCACCGTTCGTCCTAGCTCTGATTACTTTGCTGGCTCAGAAACCGACTCCCCTGCACGCGTCGCCATTCACACTTCTACGCGGAGTCGCACCTTTCATGCCAGCGATTTGGATCTCGCGTCCTTGACAGTGCACCGGCCAAGCTACAATGATGCGTCCGTCACCGTCACGAGTTCCAACAGAGATCAACCCTCATTACAATCTACCGACTACATGTTCGCCAAATACGCTGGCCTTAAGCCAACAGGCAATTTGGTCGAGCCTGTATTCCAAGGCATAGATCTCGATTATATCTTCAACGTCTCTAGCCGAGAGGGTCTGGACACGCGTCGCTCCTCACTTTCGTTTGTAGCATCCCAGTCTTTACCTTCTGATGCCAAGCGGAAATCAAAGAAGAAAAAAGAAACGGGAAGCGGCGAAGACTTCGATGCTGACGACGATTCGTTCCTTGCCAAGCACGACTGGGCTGAATCCAACAACTATGCATTACGGCGCGATGAGTGGTCCTTCGTCCGCGAGCGCGAGCTTGTCTCCCTCCCTTCTCGTGAACCTAATGGCAATCCAAGACACTGGGATGTTTGGCGTTGTTCTCAGATTGGACAAATCCGCGTCGAACGAGCCACCCTGCTGTCTTGTACGTACATTTTTGTACCGATCTTAGCCAGGTGCTCATGCAACTATGTTTCATGTCCCACCCGACATTTTTGTAGCCGGCCCCAATCAGCAGCGTCTCAATGTGGAGCACGACGTTGACCCCGGCTCTGCGAACACGGTAGGTGGTCCAACGACCGTCGTCCACCGGCACTCCGAGGCCCTTGCATTCTCCATCGATCGTCGTTACAACCTGAGTAACAGTACGGTGACTGCGAGCACACGGGCTCCAAGGCCCGACGAAACTACTAGCAGTACCCTTGTTATTCCAACGCACGACGGTATCATCCTTGCCACGAAGCGTGTTCAGGAGCAATTCACGATCGCGAAGAGTACCAATGATCTAGAAAACCACGGATTATCGCCAGAAGAAGGGGATAACCGCCATGACAGCCGCCGCGAGCGCAATTCGCTCGAAAGATCGAGTACTGTATAAAAACGTCCGCCTCTTCCGCCCCAACTCCAAAAGACGCATTCCTTACCGCCTCCCTCATGCCCTTCCCGGAGAGCCCCCCCACTTCAAAGGGGAAGCTGGCTTCTCATGACCGAGCCGAGGAAGACAGCGATAACGAATCCATGATTCGCGTGGCCAGAGCCGATGCTCTCGCTGCTCTGGATAGAGGCGCGACTGGTCGGCCCAAGAACGAACAAGTCCCCGCACCGACCACGAAGCGACCTCCCAGCTGGTTTCGACGCTTTATTGGTCCACCTGGTGGTAGGACGCCTACCCCTTTATCTAGCCTGGATCCCCTCAATCCACCCTGGATGACGTTGGCTCCGCGTTCTATGAAGGAAGAGCAAAGTCGTGCGACCCAAGGCCTCAGGCCATCATTCAAAGATGTAGGATTAATCCCCTCGACTCGCTCCAAAGAGGGTGCGGGAATCGGACACGAGAGCAAGGGCAAGAACAAGGACGTGCTCACCCAGGTACCGGATGACTCGCTATACATGCTTCTCCCTCTCTGGCCCCAGGAGACGGACCCCGCAACCGCAGCGCCCGAGCAGACCCAACTGACGCCAAAGGTTCTGGACCAGGAGCAGAATTTGTACCTGCTTGTGTATTACGTCCCATTCGATAGGCAGCGCGAAGACAAGCCCACCAAGAAGCGCTCATGGTTTCGCCTGCGAAAAGGCGATGGGCAGCACCCAACTCCTCTGCTCGACGTCCGCCTCGGCTTCAAGGTCATTGGACGACTCATCGCCCATTCGGACCTGAAAGGCTCGGGAATTCGCCCCCCGGTCCACGGACTCTCGGTAACGGGTTCGCTAGAGGAGGCAGAGCTCGGCATCCCGCCCGCATCGCTCCGGGACGTGTACCCGGACAATTTTATCATTGGTACATGTATCGACGGCAGTGGAACAACCATCGAATTCTTTCCCGAGGGGCTCGAGAAGCTCGGGCTATGCGTGCCGCGCGCACAGCCCTCCGTCCAACTTCACACCGACCCACGTATGGAGACAGCATCGCTGGTGGACGAGGTTCAACCTCTCACCGCTATCGGTCGCGCTGCAGTTGAGGTCGCTTGGCTTGGCTGTATGACTCTCACGACATTCGACGGTCCACAGTCTCAGGGTCCAGCCTGAAGTATTTCCCTTTCTCCGCGCTCGGCGCATTAAGACTGTCTCTTTATCCCGTCCCCTTCACTTACTCTACTGTCGTTAGTCTAGTGTTGTCCTAACGCTTAATTTAATGGAGGCGAATGAAAAGATGGTGTCATATGATATGATGTTGCAAACACCGAGGACACAAAACACAAACGCAGACATAAAAGGCTGCGGTTTCTACGAAAACCGGGGGGTGTTGCCCGTGCCTGCGAGGCTGACGGTCGAATCCCCCGAGAACGCACAAAGGTAGGCCTGTTGGACTTCCTTCGCATCTGTATCAATATATACCGAGGTATGAATATTCTGGTGTAGATAAAATCTGACTGGATATCAAAAATTCCGGTGTATCTGCGAAGAGATCTTGCAAGAGACCGGAACTGCACTATGCTAGGGGCGTACGAGTCGTCTTTAGGCCACCTGTCTGAAGAAAACTGGCCACGGTATCGTGCTGGTAGCTCGGGCGCCTGAAGGTAGTTTCCGTGACTCGAGAAGCAGCTGGCCAGGGAGGGAATGCGGCTTGCCCTGACTTCGGCGCCGTAGCCTCCGTGGCGCCGCCGGCGCTAGCCTGAGTACAGTTCCACATTAAATCCAGGAACCTATCTACTATTACTGTAAAGCGTGGCAGTACGAGGGCTATGCAATGCTGTGACATCCCTAGTACTGTTACGACCTGCTGTCCATTAGACTTTATCTTTATCCTCCACTCAGTCCCTCAATGACACACTATAACACCTTTCGCGAGCAACTCGCCACCGCACATCCTGCTTTCGGCTACGCATTGTGGGAGCCAGACCCAGGAGATCTCTACCCTCCCGTCGAGGTCGGTGACGTCGGTTTCATTCGCCAAGGCAAATTTCACCGCCTGTTCAATGCTCTTCTCCCGGCGAACCACGAATCCCATCAAAGATTCGGTGTACCAGAGCGTTATGAACCTCTTCGGCTCAGCGTGCCAAATCATATTGATCATGGCACCCTCTATCCCAACAACTTCTGCTCGTATGGGGTCACCGTGGAATCTGGTGGATCAGATGTCTTCGCTGTAGCGTAATTAAACTACACATCTCAAATTTTGCCCGTGTCACTGATATCCCTTCAGGCCCCCAGCCCCAGACTCTGCGGAAGTTTCGTTTTCGTGCACAAGGAAGCACGGTGCTGCCTTATCCCTTCCAGTGGTGGCTCGGCGTGAGGACACTATTTCTCAGGCCCATTTCGGCACATGGATCACTAGGCATATCGACTACTGGTTCGCGTTCTCGCAAAGGCACGGACTGGGAATAGAGATGGAGGACATAGTTCTGGTCACTGGTAGTCATCGCACAAGATCTTGGTCAAATATTGCTTTCTACGAGAGCCAAGCGGATTCGCGGATATCTTTAAGGGTTCAAGTCCCTGATGTCGGCTCTACGGTTCATTGGCGGGTTTTGAGTCAACGGATCCAAGGAGCAGTGTTGAGTCATGGCCCAAGCGGTGAGGTATGTGGTACGCGGATTGCAACTTGAACTGCCAAAGGATACTGAGAAATTCCAACGCGTTTTCTCAGAACTTACCTGAGAACCAATGCCTATTTATCCGAGGATTTCGTGTGAAACGTCTTTTCTGGATAATTCCACGACTGAAAGGAGCGGCGGGGCCCCAGCCAGATACACGCGGGAATGACCCCGAGCCGGAAGTGGAATTGGTTTCGATACCCAGTGTTACCGAGGTAAGATTACACTTTTTGACTCGCTAGTGCTCATATATATGTGTTCAAAGAGCCGGGATCCTCTGCACGTACTATTAGAATATATCGCGGCAGTGAGTGGCGCAGATAAATTGTTAATACGCGACTACGTTAATTATGACGCGGGCGGTGCAGCGCGCCCCAGATTGTGACATGGCCCTCGTTCACGACGACGACCTGGAACGAATTCTAGGAGTTGGCGATGGGGCAGTGAGTGAGGGTTACGAATAAGCGTTATTATTGATTCCTTCATGTCCGTAGGCCCTGGAGACTCTCCAACCAGATGTGGTGATGGATTATCTCCAAAGGTCGAAGCCTGAGATCGGGGTTATGACCGGTGAGCACCCGCCTTCGTCATGATCCTCTCCGGTTTTCATAGTAAAGGCGCCCACACAAATAGATTCGTCGGCCGCCAACAAGGAAAGTCCGAGAGCTGATGAAAAGGGCACGACGATAGCGATGCTCTCCGAACAGCTCCATAGTTTGTGTATGCCTTCTTACATTTCCCGGCTGTGGCTTTGCTTAACTGGGACGATCTCTACGACAGACCCCACGGCCTCTGTTCCAGCCATCACAGAATACATCGATGATCTCTCGAATATAATTGAGAGGTTAGTACCCGTTCGGAACCCGAATCGTTTATACTCATCAAACATTCGTTTCCCACCAACCGGTACACCCCTGACCAACCTAGTTCAAGTTTCGATGACTTCGCCAGATCCCCATATCGCTCCAACCCAGAGACGTACAGCAGCGACTCTGAGACTATAGCGTCTGGAGGCACTTCTGACATCGATTTCGACACAGACGTTGAATTCGAGGGTATCGCACCTGATGATCCAATACAGCACACATTTAGTCTGGAACAGGTCCGTTCTTCCTACGTTTTCGATTTTGTGGCCGAGTTTGATCGTAATCCCCCAACCCCCTGGTACAACAGCATACGGATTGGTATGTTGCCGATCCTAACAAGCGTCGACAGGAAACTGGCTCCTCTGTCATACACGTCACTAACGTCGGTAGCGACGATGATGAAGACTCGGATGTGTTGGAAACTGGCTCTCGTGAACTCGCACTTGCCGCTATACGACGCGGCGGCATCGCTATTCGCATGCCTTTTTCGCGCAACCGTTCCTTCCACGCCAGCCAACCAGATCCCGTGCCGCGTGAGGACACTACCACCGCAGTGCGCCAGCCAAGCCACGATGACGCCGAAGGGGACACATCCGTCACCACCACGAGTCCCAACAGAGACCAGCAGCCTCTGTTACCACCCACCACCAGCGCTGGTATTTCACCAACAGACGATTCGGGCGAGCATATGCGCCAAGGCACGAGTCTCGATAATATCGTGAGCGTCGGTGACCTAGAGAGCCTGGACAAGCGGAAATCAAAGGAAAAAGAAGAGGGCAAGGACGAAGACTTCGATTTTGCCAGAAAAATTGGCCTACCCAGCAGTTCTCCGAACGTCGTGCCATGGGCGGAGGCAGATGACACTACGGGTCCACGCCGCCCTAGTACCGCGACGCTCGACGACTCGTTATCTGGCAGCCTCCGCCGCGATGACCCTGACCACGCCTTGCGTCGCAATGTGTGGTCCTTCATCCGCCAACGTGAGCGCGTCTCTCAACCCCCCCGTAGACCCGATGGCAACCCAAGACACTGGGATGTTTGGCGTTGTTCTCAGATCGGACAGATCCGCGTCGAACGAGCCACCTTGCGGTCTCGTACGTGTATCTCAGTGCCTTGCTTAGCCACGTGCTGACACAACTATGTTTCATGTCCCACCCGATTTCTATCGTAGTTGACCCCGACAAGCCGAGTCATCAGCGCCTCAATGCAGAGCACGACGTCGACCCCGACTCTGCGAACACGCTGGGTGGTCCGACGACCGTTGTCCATCGGCACTCTAGGGCACTTGCATTCTCCATCTTTCGTAATTACAGCTTGAGAAACCGCCGCTCGGGCAGAACCCCGAACAGTACAGCGACAGCAAACACACAAACTGCGAGGTCCAAGGAAACTCGCACCCCTGTCATGTCAACGCACGACGTTATCCTCCTCGCCAGGAAGCGCGTTCAGGGGCATCTCACGGTCGCAAAGCTAGAAGAGGCGGATAACCGCCGTAACACCCGCCGCGAACCCAACCCCATTCATCCTCGCCTTTCTCCGCAAGATTGGTCGGCAAGTTCGCCCCAGCAGGGGCCTCCTTCATCCCACCACATCGTCGACCGGAGTAGGCCCGAAGAGTTAAACCAAACTTCGAGTATCAGAGGGACCACGCCATCGCACGTTTCTGAATCCTCGCTCGATCTTTCGGGTGTAACAGCGTTGACCTCTTTCGCCTCAACGTCGCAAAGCGTTGCCTCGACGGCCCCCGTTTTGTCCTCCTTGGGGAGTTCCTACACCCGAGAGCGGCGGCTGTCCCCTCACGAGGTTGAGGAAGAGGAAGATGGCGATAATGAATCTATGAATCCCGTTTCGCGCATTTCCCACCCCGAGGATTTCGCTACTTTGGACGAACGCGCGAACGATCTGCTTAAGAATGAACAGGTGCCCGCACCTACCACGAGGCGATCTCACAGCTGGTTTCACCGCAGTATCGGTTCGACTGGAAGCAGCACCCCGCGCACCCTTTCATCCGGCCTGGATCCCATCAACCCGCCTTGGATGAAGTTGGTTCAGCATTCTATGAAAGAAGAGCGAGATAGTACGATCCAGGACCTTATGTCATCATTCAAAGATGTAGGGATGCTCTCCTTGCCTCGCTCCAAAGGCAGTGCGCGCGGCCGCAAAGGCAAGGGCAAGAACAAGGACGTGCTCACCCATGTACCGGATGACTCGCTGTTCATGCTTCTCCCTCTCTGGCCCCACGAGACGGACCCCGCGAGCACAGTGGGCGAGCAGAGACAACGAACGCCAAGGGATCAGGAACAGGACTTGTACCTGCTCGTATATTACGTCCCACTCGACGAGCAGGGCGAGGCCAAGAAACGCTCACAAGTTCGTTTGCAAAAAGGCGAGCGGGGGCGGCAGCACCCGACTCCTCTGTTCGACCTCCGCAGCGGCTTCAAGGTCATTGGGCAACTCATCGCTCATTCGGACCTGAACGGCTCGGGAATCCGTCTCCCGGCCCGCGGACTCTCGGTGACGGGTCCGCTAGAGGAGGCAGAGCTGGACATCCCGCCCGCATCGCTCCGGGACGTGCACTCGGACGGTTTTGTCATGGGCGCATGTTTCGACGGCAGTGGGACAGCCATCGAATTCTTTCCAGAGGCGCTTGAGAAGCTCGGGCTGTGCGTGCCGCGCACAGAGGCCTCCGTCCAACATCAGACCGACCCAGTGGAGCCGGTGGTCGAGCAGCCTCTCACCGCTATTGGACGCGCTGCAGTCGAGGTCGCGTGGCTTGGCTGCATGGCGCTCATGACGTTCTACGGTCCGCAGTCTCAGGGTCGAGCCTAAAGCGTATTCCCTTTCTCCACGCTTGGAGGGCATCAGGGCACTGCCCCGTCCCCTTCACTTTACTCTACTGTCGTTAGTCCAGTGATGGAAAAGGAGACGAAAGAAAAGATAATGTCATATATTGCAAATACTGAGAACAGAGGAACACAAATACACACAGCGGTTTCTACGAAAACTGGGGGGGTGTTACCTGTGCCTACGAGCGTTTCCGCGAGCCGACATACTTCTCCACGAGCGGCTGCCAACATTCCGCGGTGAGATGCATGTGCTCGCTGTCGCAAGACGCGAACACGACGCGCCCACGCTCATCGAGCGTGCGCAGACCAATCCAGTCCTCGGTGTAGAGCGGTTGCTCGCGCATCGACACGAGGGTCTCCTCATCGCCGTCCCGCAAGTCGGACGGCGGCGTATACGACCCGAACCAGGCGCTCTCCTTGGGTATAACGGTGATGTCTCGCTCGAAGAGCACGAGCACGAGCGCGTCGAGCCTCGCGAGCCGCGCGGCATACGTCGCGTTCCGCGTCGCAGGCACCTCGTTGTTGATCGATGTGAGGAAGTGGTTCGCGGCGAGGTATGTTTGCAGCTGCACCGGGTCGCGGTAGTACTGCGCCTGTGCAGAGCGATAGAAAAATGGGCGTGCGTAAGAGGAAGAGGAGGGAGCAATACCTGTATGATGTTCTGCTGTACCCATCCATTGTACACGCCCGCGCGCGTCGCTTTGCGCGCAATCTGGCAGAGCACGTCGAACGGCCCGCACCCGGGGATGCCCGCGATGCCCATATGTTGCGAGCCAAAAGTGATGAGATTGCGGATCGGCGGGTCGTTGTGTCGCTCGACGTACGCGCGCAGGAACTGTCCGCCTGATGCCATGTCACAAAAACGCGTCAGAAACCCCCTTCGTCGCGGCGCGCCTGGGAAGCCACGTTTACGAACCTTGCGAAAAGCCCATGGCGTCGAACCCGCCTGACAACTCGGGCACGGCTTTCAGTTGCTCGGCGACTTGCTCCACCTGGTCATCGACGTTTCCGTACTGTTCAAGGGAGTCGTATGAGTGGAGGAAGACGCCAGCGGTCTAAGTCTAAGTGTGCAGAAAACGTACATAGGTAGCCCGTTGGTCTTCCTTCACGTCTGGATTGATATATATCGAGTGTATGAATATTCCTGGGTGCATCTTGGCAATATACGACTGGAACTGTACCAAGCCATCGGAGGCATACGAGTCGCCTTTAGGCCGACTTAGTCTAAGGCTTCCTCTCCCTGTTGCTCAGAAATGGAGGCTCACCGAGACCGTGCCAAATCACGAGAGGCCGGGGCTTTGAAAACGATAATACATCTTGCGTAGGCCCTGCGAGAGCCCCAATGGTGACTGAAGCAAGGACCAATATGCTGCGGTATAACATGGCTGCTGTGTCGGCTGCGCACCAGACCAGAGAGACAGGGAAGTGTTATATAAGCAACACAACGGCCCGGGTGTACGTGCCAGTGAATGATCAACTTGCAAGTCAACTTGCAAGTGGATCAAAGCGTATTTTGGGCGGTGAATTCACATCACTACATATAACATTTGGAGTGTGAGTCTACAGAGTATCACCAAACCGCGTTTAGAGGTCATAGCGAGTCAAAGACACTGTGTACAACAAAAGTTCAGTGAAGTTTAGGTAGCGATAAGCGTGGGAACACAAATGTTCAGCAAGAGCAGCAGAGGGAGGGTTTGACTCGGGGCCAGTAAAAGCTATCTTTCTCGAGTAGAGGGCTTATATACATGAAGACAGACCGGTATCTATACTAGTAAATGAACGCCTTGAGGCTCACCAGGCCGCATCCAGGCTTAAGGGCTGTCAGGTTTGCGGTGAGTACGTGGTCGAGTGGCGGGTATTGTGAAGTTGATGGTTTCGAGCCTAGAACAAGGGTGTATCCCTTGCGTTATATCCAAGGCATAGAGTACAGAACTCGGTCAAACTGCTGGATGAGAGAGATAAGGTCGATCGTGATGCACTCGGGCGGACACCCGGGTTCTCCCAGTCTGCCGGGACGGTACCCACGCATGCTTCACCTGCATGTCCTTCCAAGGTGGTGATAGCGGCGTCGCGAAGGGACAGAGGAGGTTGGCCACAGCAAGGACGGGGAGCACGGAGAGTCGGCGGTCGTGCATATAATTACAGGAAGTCACCCGGGCCGAGCTGGCGTCTATGATCCCCAACGAGGTCCTATAAGGAGTGAAATGGTTCAAGCCCATCTGGAAGGGAAAGCTTCTATGGTGTGTCACGTTAGAAAAAAAATTGAGAGCGGCGTTGGACAGAACAGGGATTGAAATACAACGAGGGGTTCCTCAGCCTCGATACCGTCGAAGTTGGTATCACACGGGACGCTATCCTGATCAAGACACAAGCGTACTGTAGTTGCGAGGGTGAACATGAACCTGAATCCTCCAATCCCAACATTGTTACCTTCTTCCATTGATGCTCACGCTCCTTCTCCTTTCGCCAGTCGCGACCGTAGGGGGGCGAACCACCGCAGAACCCGAAGAAGTTAGGTTTCCCCGTACCGCACGGTTGCCAGAGACACAGACCAGTCGTAACTACGAGCCGTTATAGTTATGAAACACTCGTAAACCTATTGAAGGTGCCCCGAGACATGATAGGAACGAAACCATGGATCAGGTGAGAATTATTATATAACCTAGCCGCCGGGTAGCCACATGGCAAAATAGTCGAGACGTTTGAGAACGTTTGAGAACGCAAGTTAGTCCGAGTCACAGAAAGAGACAGAGAGGCTTGCAAAGAGGAAACAGTCCAATATATAGTGGTTTCGAGGGTGTCACTTACATCGCCAGATACGCCTTCACATGTACAGCCCTCGCCCCGACCTCAGGTCTGACCGGATTTGACCAGTACGGCGCATAACCCCGGACTGTCGTCCGCCCTTGCCCCGTTACGGAGGATTTTTCCCACACACATTGCGCCGTTGTCCTTTTGGTAAGATCCTATATCACTGGAGCACATGGGGATGGAGGATGCAACCTTTGAACCCGAATACAGGGTTAGGTCTCGGCTATGTTCCACGGCCGTACGCAAATCTGAGCGATTCTCAAAAGCCCCATGCGCAGGCAGTGTGGTTGGAACTTCCGTTTCTCAAGGGATGATGCTATGTGGGCTGGGCAGATAGTGATGGAGAGGATGGTGGCAAGAGGAGGGGGGGGTGAGTACAGGAGACGCCCAACCCGAGTGAGCACGATGGCGACGTCTACGTCAACGAAGATACTGAGGATGGGGAACAAGGCGAGGACGATACTACCTCCTTCGAGCGACTGGGGCAGGTGGGGCAGTGGGCCTGGACCATCAGACGTGTACATGACGAAAGCATGCTAGTTTGACGACGCGAGATATGTTGAATTACATAATTTGTATTGAAGACACACACCCGCAACTTCGGTTCATCCGCTCAGTTGTTTCTTTCTCATTTCCTTCATTTCCTTTCTTTCTTTCTCTTCCTTCGCGATGGTCAAGCTTTCTCTACCAACCTGGGACAGAGACAAGTCACAGTTTCAGGCTGGCACCTCTTTCACTCCCTCCTTGGCTGGCCGCTTAAAGTCCTCCCCATCCGCGTCCTCAACGTCATCTGTACTTCGTCGCCTCAAACCCCCAGATCCTGCCACTTCCTCGCAGTCGTCGACCAGTCCGCTGATGACACTGCGTTTATCATCCCCGTCATTTCTAGATTCCGTCGTTCACGATGGTTCATCTGAAAACCCCCTCTATGTTATCGATACCGACGACAACATTACCAAAGTTCGCAGGTCTGATCCGAAAGGCTTCGTCAACGTCTCTCGCGTCCGCTGGCCAACAAACCTTCAGAAATCGTCGTTCCGTAAAAACAAGGATCTCACTGGCGTCGAGGTTGTATTTGGCAAGGGTCATTGGAAGCCCGCGGACGAATTCCTAGGATATTCCTATGGATCCCTCTCAAGGCGAGTCCTTTCCTATTCTACCACAATATAATTGATTCGATTGTCTCGCACCGTCCTAGCTATCGCAAATTTTACATCCCCCATCATCGACATAGCTTGAGATGGAAGCGCTCCGGGGTGCATTACGCCGTACGTGATCAGAGGATATACCTACACCCACCCTCATATCGTTCTCTCTGTAGTGCACGACGGAAACCGTCAAGGGCCCTGTTGCCGTCTTAGAACCGGCCATGCAACGAGCACCTCCGCAATTAAAAATCTTGGATCCTCTTTTTCGCCTGGGCTCCAGCAAGCCCCAGCGCATGCACAACGGCCTGCCCCTCAGTTTATTAGATTTTTTACTGGTGACAGCCATGCTACTGGTAACACCTAGTGAGGAGTGGATGAACGTGACGCGCACTAGCCCTTCAGATTCTTTCCTTGACGATGGGAGTCCTTCCGACTTGTCCCTGGGGGTATTATCTTCAAACGGCCTCCCTTCTTCCAGTTCCCTCTCATCTGAGACCCCCGACATAGCAGCCCTCCTACACACTTCGGAGGCTACTCCGGAGATCGATCGATGGCGTTCGAGCATACCAGCTCGCGCTAAGGATGATAACCACTCACACTATGCAGAGAGCATTGATGGCGGCGCAGCAAGCGAGGCATCGTCCCGAGCGACAAGCCGTTTGTCATTTCACACCGATAATCACGCGGCGTCCGGACAAGGGGTATACGGGACGCATTCGGGTTCGTCGTTGTCGCTTGCGTCTCATGCCCCGCCTTCTTCCCGCCAACCGAATCGAAGAACTCGCGAGTTGCCACGATTACCGCCTTCTCAAGGATACTCCTATACCCGTGGGGCACCTTCGACGTCACACAGACGAGTCTCACAGGACGAACCACCCCCACTCCCACCACTCCCTACCTCAGCGCACATTTTACAGGACCGACCCTCGCCTATTAGCCCGGTTTCTGTCCCTCCACGTCGTACTCCTGCATCACCAACTTCGAGCATACACACACGTTCGCTTCCCGTTCCCCCGACCCCATTATCAGCAAAACCGCCGATTCCTCCATTACCCATCATGCCGAGCCGTTCCAGTCCCGCGTCACCCGACCCCGGGCCGGGCTCTTCGACACCACCTCACCCAATTCCACCACGATCACGATCCTACACCCATCTTCGGAGTGTTTCCTCCTTCCCTGAGTCGCAACATGGCTACGACTCACCGATCAAACTGCCACCAAATTACTCGGCGAGCACGCACGATCTATTCCCTTTACCGGCTCCGGCCCGGGACCCGACCGAACACGCAGGTGTGGGCCGATCTCTGAGCATCCGGACGAGGAATATCTCGCACGGGTCTGGTGTGGTTCGCGCCAGGAGCGCGAGCATCAGAGTTGCCTCGTCGAGGTCGGGCTTGGCTTCTCCCGATGGGGACCCGTTCGATCTGCCACCCGCGTACACCGCGATTGACATGTCGCACTCACCGCTGCGGGTGAACGGGGACCCTGGGATCGGCGGCGAATGACAGGACTGAAAGCTGGGCTTTTTTACTCGCCTCATTTTACAGTTGTGTGCGCGGGGCACGGACGCAATTATGTTACCTGATCCCATTGACGTCAAACCATTCTCTTCTTCGTCCTCTCCGGAATTGCTTCTTTTTGCTTTGTGTTGTATACGGTGTTAATTACTTACCCTAGTACGGTGCGTGGTAGTAGAGAGGACGGATTCGAAATATAGTAGGTCAGGTTCGCTACCATATGCTGCTTTCTCGCCGATACGATACACGTCCGCTTGCTGGTCGTCGGGTCCTCTTCATATGCTTTCCAATTGCTTCGTCCCGTTGTTTTACCCTTTGATTTCATATCCACTCTCCTTTTCCAATGGGTTGGTTCGTCACACTGTAGAATCGGAAGTAATTGTAAAAACGGATCCTTTTTTTTGTTGCTCTTTTGAGGCGCGTCCAAGGAGGCGCATGAGGCGGTGTGAATATTCCCATCTAAGAAAAAGGCACGAGGCGACTTCGTGTTTTCTCGACTTGCCACGCAATCAAGCTACTGCCAGTCTGCTATTCCTCCACAGAAAACCTCTACTGCCATGGCTTCGCCTTCCCAAACAGCTGCCTCATCCTCGATCCTCAGATCGATGCTCGATACCGCTTTGGCCGAGTACAAGAAGAAGACCAAGAAAGACCTTCTTACCGACCAGATCGCCAATGAGCTGAAAACCTGCGAATCCGTCGACGGTGTCCTGAACATACTTCGGGACCAAGCCAAGGCCTTCGAGGGATCTGGCGATCAGAAGTTGATGACGTGGATCGATCCATTGGTTCATGTACTCTACACCTTTTCCGGGGCTCTTGGTGACGGCGTTAGCCTGGTACTTATCATGAATCCAACTCTCGAAGTGAATTCTAACGTTACCTTCGAAGGCGTTCCCTCCTGCGAAAGTAATCTTCACTGGGATTGGTGTCCTCCTCGCTGTCCGTGTTTTTGCCATTCCTTTTCGTGGGCTCACCTCTGCTGACGCTGGAATTTTATAGGCGGCGAAGGATGCCAGAGCAAGTCACGCTGCTGTTATCGACCTCTTTGAGCGCATCGAGAGCTTTTTCAAGCGTCTCGGGGTTTATACACAAACCTCGCTGACTACGGAAATGGCGGAGGTACTCGTGAAGATCGTGATTGAGTTACTCTCTATCCTCTCCATCGCGACAAAGGAAATGAAACGGCGACGAGCAAGTAAGTTGTTTCAAAAAGATGCGCTTTACACATTACCAATCTCTTCGCCAGGAATATTTGCCAGGAAACTATTGGGTAGGACAGATATTGAGGACGCGTTAAAGAGACTCGATAGCCTGATACAGGAGGAAATCCACATGGTGGACGCTCAGATTCTGAAGATCGTCACTGAGGCCAAAGATGGTACGCGGCCTGATCGACCATTCACCTATAACATACTAAACGATCATCCACTTAGATGCCGGCAAAGCCAACATGGTTATGCAGCAGGATATGGAGGAAGTAAAGCGCGATGTACTAGAAGTGAAGCGCGATGTAGTGGAAGTAAAGTCCGATGTAGTGGAAGTAAAGTCCGATGTGGAAGAAGTAAAGTGTTCGTCATCTCCTACCCATCTCGCCTCCGCCATAGAGACTGAATCATCTACCCAGGGACACAGATAGAACAGGACATTTACAAATGGTTTTCTCCACCGGACCCATCCACAAATTACAATATTGCATGCGAGGCCCACCAAGAGGGAACGGCCGCGTGGTTTTTTCGAGGCGAGAAATTCAAGGACTGGACATCGATCGGTTCTCTCTTATGGATCCATGGAAAACGTAAGTTTCTCTTATCTTTGGCTGCTCAAAACCTGATGGTCTCCGATCCGCACAGCGGGGTCCGGGAAGAGCATCCTTTGGTTCGTCGTTTTCCAACTACCGTCGCTGATGACAGAAACTCATAACGGCCAAAGCTCTGCGATCATAAAATACGTTATGTCGTTGCGCGATGCCGGACAGGCTGCCTTAGCATTCTTCTACTTTGACTTTCGGGACAAAGACAAGAAGCAGGACTTCCGCAACTTTATCACCTCTCTTCTCGTTCAACTCTCTGCCTACTCGAGCTTGTGCTGCGAAGTCATCTTCCGTATTTATTCTACACATGGGAAGGGCACGCGACAACCCAGCAACGGCGCCTTGAGGGATTGTCTTCGGGAAATGCTCTCAGTCGCCGCAGAGCAGCCAATTTATATCATTGTCGACGCACTCGACGAGTGTCCCAACGCATCCGGGATCCCAACCCCACGAGAAGATGTCCTTGACCTTCTGGAGGGTCTTGTCCGCCTGGGTCTTCCAAACTTGCATATTTGTGTTACCAGCCGCCCGGAGATCGATATCAAAAATGTCCTTGGGCCACTGGCTAGTGCTGTTTCACTTCACGATGAAATTGGACAAAAGAAGGATATCTCCGACTACGTGAGCAACGTAGTTCACGCGGATAGGAAGATGCGAACTTGGCGGGACGAAGAGAAGAAGCTAGTTGTCGGGGAGTTGTCTGATAAAGCTGACGGAATGTGAGAGCGTCCCCCATGCTCTGCGATGGGCCCTTATGATTTTTTTGTACAGGTTCCGATGGGTATTTTGTCAGTTGGAGGTGCTGCGACACTGTTTCCCAGCAAATATTCGACAGACCCTTCGCGAGTTACCCGAAAGTTTGGACGAGACATATGCGCGCGTACTCAGGGAGATCAAAAAGACAAACCAAGGACACGCCCATCGCATGCTGCAGTGTCTTATGGTGGCTGTCCGTCCACTTTTTGTTGAAGAACTTGCAGAATTGCTTGCGTTCGAGTTTGATGGAGCCCAAGGAGGGATTCCGAAATATCGCTCAGCTTGGCGGTTGGATGATCAGACACAGGCAGTGCTATCCACCTGCTCAAGTCTGATCACCATCGTCGACAACCGATGGTCCAGCCGTCAGGTTGTCCAGTTTTCACATTTCTCCGTTAAGGAGTTCTTACTGTCAGATCGCCTCACATCCCCCCTCGGAGACTTGTCTCGATATCGGATTCTTCCCGGACCGGCGCATACTATCCTCACGCAGGCCTGTCTTGGATTTCTTCTCCATTTGGATGAACACATCGACAAAGAGATCGCGAAAGGATTCCCCTTGGCCGAATATGCCGCACAACACTGGGTCGAGCACGCACGATTTGAGGATGTTGCGTTGCGCGTGAAGGGTGGGATGGAAGCACTCTTTGACTCCGACAAACCTCATTTTTCGGCATGGATTGGGATATATGACATGGATCACAAGTTTTATAGGGGATATTACAAGGGGAGCCCAAATCCCTTGTACTACTCTGTGCTTTGTGGGTTCTACGACTTGGTCAAGCACCTCGCCATCAAATACCCGCACTACGTCAATCGTATTTGTGGCCAATACAGGTTTCCGCTGCTTGCAGCCTTAGGCGAAGACCACGTCAAGGTTGCGGAGCTTCTCCTTGGGCACGATGCGAACGTCAACCTTCGAGACACGACGGGAAATACAATGCTACTCGAAGCGTTCTCACAGCCCCGACATAGCCTTGTCCGCAAATTGAAGTTCCTACTCAAACACGGCGCGGATGTGAACGCCCGAGACTATACCCGCATGACTTCCCTGCATCTAGCAAATATCGGCGACCTCGAGGTAGCTCAGATACTCGTCAACCACGGGGCGGATGTCAATTCGCAGAACAACAATGGCGAGACCCCGTTGCACATACTGTTGAAATACTACTACGAAAAAGGTGTTCTCAATCATGCACGGTTATTATTAAAGTGTGGTGCGGAGGCGAACAGACGAGACAAGAGCAACCAAACGCCGTTACTTCTGGCAATGGGGCGGGATTGGTTCAAGGTCGCGCGGATCCTTCTTGAGCATGACGCAGATGCCAGTGTGGAGAACAACAATGGCAAGACCCCATTGCACCTATTGTTAGAAAGCCGAATTCACGACGAAGGCGAGGCTCGCGATCTTATTCGACTTTTACTGGAGCAAGGCGCGACGGTGAATAGACGAGACAAGAGCAACCAAACGCCGTTACTTCTGGCAATGGGGCGGGATTGGTTCAAGGTCGCGCGGATCCTTCTTGAGCATGACGCAGATGCCAGTGTGGAGAACAACAATGGCAAGACCCCATTGTACCTATTGTCAGAAAGCCGAATTCACGACGAAGGCGAGGCTTGCGATCTTATTCGACTTTTACTGGAGCATGGCGCGATGGTGAACAAACGAGACAAGAGCAACCAGACGCCGTTACTTCTGGCAATGGGGAAGATTTGGTTCAAGGTCGCGCGGATCCTTCTTGAGCACGGTGCCGATGCCAGTGTGGAGAACGACGACGGCAAGACCCCATTGCACCTATTATCAGAAAACCGAATTCACGACGAAGGCGAGGCTCGCGATCTTATACGGCTTTCACTGGAGCGCGGCGCCGTGGTGAACAGACGAGACAAGAATAACCAGACGCCGTTACATCTGGCAATGGGGCAAGATTGGTTCGGGCTCGCGCGGATTCTTCTTGAGTATGGTGCAGACGCCAATGCAGAGAACAATAACGGCAAAACACCGTTGCACATACTCTCAGAACGCAATATCTACGACGAAAGCGGGGTCAACGAGGTTCAAGATTACACGATCTTATGGTTGGTCCATGGCGCGGAGGTGAACAGACGATACAACTTGAAGGACAACGATATCCCATTACTTCTGGAGATAGGTACGGGGGCGTGCAGGTTAGCATGGTTGGCATGGGATTTATTGAGCTTAACCCAGATGCTCCTGAGTCCACGAAGAACAAAACAGGCGATACGTCGGTGCGCCATGTACCAAGAGGCCAATACGACTCGCGGGAACTATTACTTGAGCGCGGCGTGACCACCAACGTGCGAGACGAGAACTACATGACACCGCCACAGTTGCAGTCCAAATTTGGCTCCGTCCAGATTGCATGGGCACTGCTCAACCATGGCGCAAACGTCAACGCCGGGAACAACGGGGGCGGGAATCTATTGCACCGAGAATCAAAAGGTGAATATCATACCCAATGCGATAGTCTCAGTTGCACAGCATCTAACTAGAGCAAGAACTAGAGCGTAGCGAAGTCGTGTGTGTTCGGAATAGGAACCGCCCGACTCCGTTGCACTTGGCGTCGTTGTATGGTAAGCTCGATATTGCGCGAGTGCTGCTCGACCATGGTGCAACTGCCAACTCGGAGGACCACTTTGGCCAGACCCCATTGCACCTTCTGGTTAGAGGCACACACAACTTTGAGCAAGATTATATCCACGTCGCACAACTGTTACTGGAGCGCGGCGGAGATGTCAATGCGCAAGACAAGGACGGTGCAACTTCACTGCACTCTGCGTCCTACTATGGAAGGGTTGCAATCGCACGGGCTCTGCTCGACCATGGCGCAGCGGCCAACTCAAAGGGAAATCGGGGCAGAACACCGTTGCATTCCGCTGCTAGTGGCATATATCTCTACTCTGATGACGACGGTATCCGTGTTGCACAACTATTACTGGAGCGCGGCGCGGATGTCAACGCGACAGATGTTGACAACCGCACCCCATTACATTTGGCGTCCTACTTTGGGAGGGTTGAAATAGCATTGGCACTGCTCAATGCCGGTGCAAATGCCGGCGCAGAGGACGCCCAGGGCCAGACCCCATTACACCTAGTGTTGCCGCAGCTCAGCTTGGCGCGGCCCGGCGTGGCTGAGATTAGCTCCCGGGGTTCCTGGCTCCGGAGCTGAGCCAGAGCCATTAACTGGGGCGGAGCTTGGAGTTGCTTAGCTGAGAGCCAGCTTCAGCCATGGCTCGTCACCCCAATACCAAAAAGGAAATTATATTTATTGAAAATTACCAAGTAATTTATAAGTCAATTTTGGACACAGGTTTGGCAGGTTACTCGTACCCGCACCCGCATTCCAGTGGGCTCTTGGACAGTGTGTAATCTAGTTTAAATACAAATCCATTTCTACTAGTACTGCCCCATAATTGTTGTCGTTCCAGTGAGCCTATTTTGCAGCAGGTCCAATGAGCAGCGTCACATGTGAGTGTTCTTGAGCCTGAGAACAAACCGCAATCCTCTTTGATGGAAAAGTCAACGTTGATGAGGTTAGCACCTACCAGAAGCTGCATGATCATTCCCGAAGTGATCCACGGTTGGAGGCAAGGATGACACGCATCCAATAGAATGGGTCAGACGAGTCAGAGGACATGATGCCATATAGGGCCAAGCCAAAGTCGTCAAATGGTCATGACCGCATCTGCAGCTCTGCTGGCCACTCCTTGCGCTGCATCCACCGCAGGGGTGCTCGAGCCCCAGGTCCTTACTCGACCCAATGGGGACTGTACAACGGCATGGTCAGAAAGAGGACTTATTGAAAAGAGAAAGAAAGGGGGACATACAAAGCCACATCCATGTATGCGGACCAAAGACTTGCTCCCAGTGCGTGCACACGTCGCTGAGCCACCATGTGTTGCCCTCGTGCCCAATGCGGCCCCACTCGGCATCCCATGTTTGCCACGTGCGGCGCTTCTCTCTGCAACCCCAACCCGAGGCAGGTTGGATTAGCCCAGCTGTATGATGACCAATGGAAGAGAGAGGAAAGACGCACAGGCAGCCCCAGAACGAGTGCATCTTGTTCAGTGTCTCATTCTTGCAGTCCTTCATTGCACGCATGGTGATGTGCTCGACGATCGTTTGGATAGTGCTGATGAGCACGCACAATGTGTGACATGAGCATCGTCGATGTGAACACCGGGAGCAGCCCCAACCTGCAGTGCGTTAGTAGGATGATCTGTGGATAAAAGGAAGACAACTTGCACAGGACAATCACGACAATGTGTCGGTGGTTGTGTCCATGCGCGAGGCAGCACGCATATTAAGCCCAACAAGTGTGGAGAATGGATGATCAAGATGCCGAATAAAAAGTAGCACGCACCTGGTCGCACTTGAGCATCTCGGCTTTTTGTAGCATCTTCATCGCGTGCACGTGTCTGGTGTCAATTTTTTGCACCAAGTGAACCTCATTACAATGGCGTGTCAGAAAGCATGGTCATGAAAGGCACGCACAGACGGACATCAGCGAGGCGACAGCATGCATCTCATCCCATCCGACATCCAAATCAGACGAAGCAACTCGGAAGCTATCCCAACAGCAGAAAGGAACAGCGCAACAGACGTTACAAGCTCAGCACTCACCTCTCCAAATGCTCCCTTGCCAATCACCTTGACCGTCCTGAAATCACACAGGCCGATATTGGTCCGACGAAGCCTCAGAAACTGTGACTGAGTGTGCGTATGTCTCCTTATTTCTTGCAGCCGACGGTCCTCCTGTATGCCTGCGAGCGATCGCTTGAGCTCCGCACCTCTACAGTGCACATGCAAAATGGGATCCCGATGTCAGTCAGATTAAGCGATCGTGGACACGCATGAACACGCACCGGACGTTCAGGTCAATTGCGGTCTCGAGCGCAAGGCGGTAATGTGACTGCAGCTTCACCTTGGCAGCGGTAGCCCGCGCGTGGGCGTCGGAGGAAAGGTCGTCGGGACGGCACTCGTAGTAGACATAATCCGTGGGCTTTTGGTCCACCGGTTGTGGTTGCAGGAGCAGATGCTGGGGAGGTGCAAGGGGTTGGATAGATGGCACGGGAGTGGACGAGGCACTGGGAAGCGGGGTGCTGTAGATGACTTCACTGTCGTCCATGGCAGTGGCAGGGAGACCAGACACCGCCCCCATCAGATCCCCATCACCCTCTCATGAAACGAAAGAAGCGGGGACGCACCGTGCCGCACGCTCAGTAATGATGTGTCTGCGGCGGCTTGATAATTGTGCAGCACCGACCATACCGATTTTTCCTCACGCAGCAAAGGAAGTAGAGGCGGCTCTCTCCCCTGGGCTGGCATCTCCTGATCTCGCTGGGGTCGCTGGGAGTCTTAATCGCATATCCAGGCGGGGTGAACACCACCTATAGTAGTCAGCAGCATGGGTGAATGAGGGGACAGACAGACAGTGTCACGGTTTCACCCTCACCGGCACGTGATTCGCCACGTGACTACACGCTGACCGCCGACATCCCCTTTGTGGAGTCCGCCAACACGCCTGAAGACCCTTGGTGGGATTGGCAAGCCGAAGAAGACCCACGCGTACAGGAGAGAGTATGGGCAGCAATAGAAGCCCTAGAGGATACCGCGAGAACGGGACGTCTGGTGAGCGATCGATCTCCCTCCCCGCCTCAGACACGCTGTCAGGAGCCTTGGGAATAGGTCCTGAAGAACGGCCGTCACGTGACCCTGGCATGTGACCTGCCTCGACTCGTCCAGAAGAGCCCGGATGAGCCTGTGCCCGGACTGGTCTAGCCTCTGATGCAATATGGTACGAATCGAGACTCGGATGACTGATACTACATAGCGGATGACTGATGACCGCTGACTACTGTATGGATTGATGACTGATACCACTCGAGGGCCTTATGCCATTGGCTACTCGTATTAGGGTTTCGGAGTTAGGGCTGGGCTTCAAAGCTCCCCTAAGTACTATAAGTAGAGAGCTACTTGCACCTGAGAGTGGTAGCTTGATATCTTTGTGAATACCTTCCCCTTTGGAGCCGGGCCAGTAGTACTGCGCTATCCACTCTGCGAATAACCACATTGATCACCCTCTTGCTCGCTGGTGTGACCTCGGAGACCCGCCCCTCCACCTTCATCATCTTCAGTGCGCCTTCGGAGTCTGTCCTGCCACTGTCCGCTTCACCTCTATCTGCCATTATCGACGACCATCGAACGCCCCTACGCCTTGCAACGCGGTTGCAGCAGCAAACAGGCACACGTGACTCAAGTCAAGTCTAACGTCCAGGAAGGAACGTTACAGACAGGCCGCAACTGAGGCTGCTACGCACTTTGATATAAGCTCAAATCATCATCGTCCCCAGCACTAGGAGGTAGAAGTACTTTGCGATTGGGTGACGAGACATTCGGAAGAATTGGGAGGAAAGGTTGGACGAGTTTAAGGAACTGGAGAAGATGTCAGCCATGGCAAAGGAAAGAAAGTATTGAACATACACCGTTGCTGTGATTGAATTTGCACGCCAGAGTCGAGACCCCATGTGGAGCACCTCCAGTGGTGGTGGCACGGGAGTCGTCAAAGTCTGGGCTGTCACGTGCGTGGCTCCCCCATGACAGCAAGACGGCGAGCACGACAGCACCAAAGGAGGCATCTAGCGTAGCTCATCGACTTCGGCTGCGTGAAGGTGCGTACAGAGAGACCAAGCTAAATAAGTAAGAGGGGAAGTGAGCGACGAGGCAATCACTACCCATTTGCAAGGTACAGGTTTTCTCCGGGCTGAGGAACGCTACCCTTATACCCACCAAAACCTCACCCGCGACCCATGCGCGTTAGTCACACCCATGAATCCCTATTAGTAAGCAAGAGGCTTTTTCAGCACGTTTCTGCATACACATGAAAGTGGCTATAACTACGACCACTCATCCTCACCATTCCCCTCAAAAGACTGTAAGAAATCCAATGGCTTACTGGCCAGATGATTCTTGACCTCCAGAATAGCTTCCATAGCCCTCTTCTCCACATCTGCCTTAAGCCAATCTGTGAAGTCAAGTGAGCGGCCACCACGAAATGAAAACTTTAGCATCTGAAGAGCTTCCATCAGTGCTGGTGTAATGTGGTTACGACGTGCTGTCATTGTCTCCTTTGCCGAAGAGAAGACACGTTCACATGGAACAGCAGAGCCTTGAATGGGCAGAATATCTGCAGACATTGTGAAAAGTGTTGGGTATCGGTGTCGGTTCTCCTAAAGGTTATACATTAAAAAGGTATCAAAACAAACAGAAACACATACCTGCCAATATGCAAGTGGTGTTGCATACATCATGGGGTCCAAGAGGTAGGCATTAAACTCGGCATCTACACCCCGCTCAGAACCAGAGGTCGTCACCGATTGGTCTGATCCCAGCCCAAGTAGGTTGGCTGCCCAGTCATCATCTCCGCAAAATGGTGACCCCAAGTCACTGCTTTCAGTGGGTTTGTACAGACGAAGCTAGATGTTTGTCAGCAACAATTCTAGTTCGGTAAACACAATTGACCTCACCTCATCCAAAAACATCTGTTTAACTCTCGGAACTTGAGATGGCATGTTTTTTTCAAACCAATGAAGTTTCATAGTCGGGTTAAGAACTGAAAATATAATTAGTTAAATACCAATACATATTTGCTGAACTTACTCGTTGCCAATATATATGCAGGTACAGCTGACATGCATGCTTCATAATGAGCTAGCTTTTCAAGCCCCTCATCTATGACAGCAGATGCATGGGGCATCTCTGTCTTCTGTCGACTCCATAGTATACGCATTGCCTGAAATGATGGTATTGCATGACACAAAGTTGGTGTCTTCTCTGCTGACAAGCGCTGCTGAAAGGAGTGCGGAACCTGTAAAAAATGTCATAACAACTCCGCACATGAAAAATTGTCACGTACCGACAATATTTTCTTGCAGACCTCAAGTGCCTTCCATTCCTCATCACTGAGGTGATAACTTTGTAGTACAGGCTCGTTCAGTAGGTAACTTGAAATGGACTAAACGTGATAATTAGCATTACTATCGACATTGAAAAGAACATGAACACATCACCTCTTGAAGCTCCAATGCCCTCTCAATCATAAAATATGTTGATGACCACCGTGTAGTGCAGTCACGAAGGGGTTGGAGTGATGTTTGCTGATGTGTACGCTGAATAGTGAGAAAGGCCTGTCGGCGAAGGCCTGAAGCACGGATCTGCTACTGTTAATATAAACACCATGATGACTATGAAGTACTTACTATTCGCACCACATTGCGGATTACTGCAATGGGATCCTTTGACATCGCCTCACCGAAGTCATTTGTAGGTGCATAGTCATCATGCACAACTGCTGTGATGTCCGAGTCTTCATCGGCAAAGTCCATATTTGTGATGGCTCCAAGAACAGCCTTACACGCAAGATTTACAACGTGTGGAAAGCAGCTGGACAGTAATCAACTTATTATCAACACCCGACAAAGAGGATCAAACCGGATGTGTCGCTTGAAGTTATCAAATTTAATGCCGCGCGCTTTCAACAACATACCAAATGCTACCATCATCGTGTCATTGTTGGATGCATTGTCCATAGTAATCCATCCAATCTACAATACTATCAGTATTAGCCGTCTACAATACAGTACTCACTGACCTTGGTAAGAATTTGCACCCGCTCAACAACGGAGAACAGGATATGAGCCAGTTGCTTTCCGTCATGACCTTTTGGCACCACATGGAAGCCAATGAGAGCTGCACGTAGGACAAGCTTCTTTCTTGGACCATCCAGGGTGTCTTCTGCTTGCTCCTCAATCCAGTGTGCAGTAACGGCCATGAACGCGACAAGCTGTATATCTGACCAGATGTCAGTGGTTAACGATATCTTGCCAATAGCTTTCTAAAATGGGAATCAGCAATAGCGCCTGGGATATAATCTCAACAATACCTTGAGCTGTGACCTAAGCTCGTCAATGTATTCGTCGTGAACCTCTCTCACACGTGTGCTGAGGGTGGTGCGATGAGGGATGTCGTGCTCCTTCAAATCAGGTCGCAGCATTCGAAAGAGCCTACGGAGTTGACAAGACTCGATAACATTGATAGACTATATAGCAAGCTTAGTATATATGCAACACAAGAAATAGTACGTACCTGATCATTGGCAACAATCCATTCAACAAGAGCGTCAACAAACGCCTCAGGACTGAACTGGGGGCAATCCTCAGACGTCACTGATGATGGATTCGTTAAGTAACCACCACTGTGTTCAACCTCGTATGCGGCCCTAGCAGCCAAGCCATCTTTGCCCTTGATAGTGAGCCCTAGGTCGACGCATGACTTCACCCATTCGTTTCGGTGACAGTCGACAAGGTGTTCTCGAAGGTTGCTTGACCCTGTAGTTAAGCTGAATGTCTTGACCTGATGGTGATCGCCTGCACTCTGTGGATCATTCACTCGTTTCCTATAGCACATTCAGTTAACGTTAGAGGTTTTTGAAGTGTACTCACCGGCATAGCAAACATTCACGTCGCCTCTGATCATTCTCCGCAAAAAAGTGCCACACATCCTGTGCAGCACGCCGCTTCCTGTTGCCTGCAGGACCATCTTGACGCAACGTCCTTCGTTGACCAGTTCGTGTTTGACCCGGTGTTCGGCCCGGTGTTCGGCCCAGTGTTCGGCCTGGTGTTCGGCCCAGTGTACGACCTGGTGTGACGGGGTTAAGACTCTGTGCGGTTGGTGGATAAAGTGATGCCCTATCAACCCCAGGGCGGCGTGGAGTCATTGGCGGAGGCGCTCCTACTTCGTCCTCATCCTCATCACCTGAAATATCACCTAGGTTCGGGAACTCGTTGTCAGGACTTGCGGGTACACTCAGTGGATTGGGAATAGAGGTGACTGAGGGCTGTGCAGCAGCAGAAGCTCTTGCTGTCGCCACACTGAAAGTAGAAGCGTCAGTGGTGGCTATCGCTGCCACACTGAAAGCGGAAGTATCAGCTGTGGCTACTGCTGCTGCTGATAGATGCGGCTCTTCAACAGGGGGCTGGCTTCTCGCAGAAGCTAGTACATCCCCCACTTGACTTGGCGTAGTTACTGACCAGTGGTGTTTAGCTTAAGCAATGACCTGTTAAACTAAAGAACCAACCTGCAAGTCGGAAGCGCATAACACGACTACCATTACCATGGTCTTGAGTGACCTGTATGGCACTCTTGCTCTTCTTTTTGGGGCGAGCCATATAGTCGTACTATCGAACACAATGTTGGTGGGGATGTTGTCCAGTTGCAGACCTTTCTTATACCTGAATTCCGCATGCCACGTACATAAAATCTGAAACACGAATACATCAACTATAACAGAAGAGGTAAGGTGTACCTACGGACCTTGTAGGCATTATTTCACAACGCACTAGAGTGGTTCGCAAGAGTAGCTAGCACAGTTAGTCCCGGAACTTTTAAAAAAAACACTTCATAGCTTCGGATCAAAGATTGCCGTCAATACAATCAGTACATTATATGCAGGAGAATATGAAATGCGGACCTAAGCTGCGAACATGTCGGCTACGGACCTAAGAACAGGAATGGAGTCAGGTTAACAGGCGGTCCGGTGACAGCGGAGACAAGGAGCATTACTCCCTAGACCCCAGCCCCATGACGGGAACCTTTCAGGGGTGACAACCTATGAAATTAGAGAGCGTTAGTTATATAGCAAAAAAATAATGAGATCACTCACCCGTATGTTGCCAAACAGATGGGCCAAACCTGTAAAACGAAGCGAAAGTTCTTGCTTGCACTCTACATGAAACAAAAAGGTTAAACTTCGGATGAATGACACACTGAGGCAAGACGATGAGCTGTAGTAACGAGCACTTGCCAGGACGCCGCAAATAGAGGGCTGGACCTATAGAATGGTGTGAAACTTCCCGCAGACACATCATTTACCACCGCGCAGGACAAGGGTGGACCACTCTGCCATTTTGTGCAGCAGCGTCTTCGGGTTGTTCGATTACTTAAAAAAAACACGGTCAGAGCTGACA